>WJBH02000156.1:0-47500 GCA_013167095.2 Daphnia sinensis | reverse complement strand
TGTTTTACTTTTGATATGCAACGACTTCTTCAGTAGCGTAACTGTTTACTAACTAACTCCGTGTATCCACGGGTCGCTTCCAGTCGTGATGTGATCGGGAACGCGGGCCAGCTGCACAAGTCAATGAATATAACACACCGGCTGTCGTCGCCTAGAGATAACTGAAGACCTGGATATCCCAGCACCCATGGTAGCACGCGCCCAAGGTGTTGGTAATTGAAGAGTGTCCCAGTGCGTGTTAATTAGAGATTCTCGGAGAGACTGTTGACAATAGTCGACGTCCTCGGTAGTATAGTGGTCAGTATCCCCGCCTGTCACGCGGGAGACCGGGGTTCAATTCCCCGCCGGGGAGAACGTTGATTATAACGCGGTTTCATTTCACTGATTTTGGTACATCCACGTTGAAACAAACTGAAACAGATAAACCTTCTATTTCCCGATTTACCATTTTGCTTGCCAAGCCTTTCTGTGGAACAAGTCTGCAGTATAGAGCATTGGTTTCTTAAACTTTGACACTTAAACAACGTTTTTTTCTTGCCAACCAAAAAACATACCACATTTTCACTCATGGTAGCTTGTATCACACGCCATCTACTGTTTGTTTCTTGAAGAGAGTACTTTCCTTGACGGACATTGTGCTCAATTTCATGCCATCTTCGGTTATTTCTCTAACTACCTCATTGAAATTGACTCTTTTGTCAAACTGGAAACTTTTAAATTGAGACATTACCTCATTTCAAGCCGAATGTTTTACTTTTGATATGCAACGACTTCTTCAGTAGCGTAACTGTTTACTAACTAACTCCGTGTATCCACGGGTCGCTTCCAGTCGTGATGTGATCGGGAACGCGGGCCAGCTGCACAAGTCAATGAATATAACACACCGGCTGTCGTCGCCTAGAGATAACTGAAGACCTGGATATCCCAGCACCCATGGTAGCACGCGCCCAAGGTGTTGGTAATTGAAGAGTGTCCCAGTGCGTGTTAATTAGAGATTCTCGGAGAGACTGTTGACAATAGTCGACGTCCTCGGTAGTATAGTGGTCAGTATCCCCGCCTGTCACGCGGGAGACCGGGGTTCAATTCCCCGCCGGGGAGAACGTTGATTATAACGCGGTTTCATTTCACTGATTTTGGTACATCCACGTTGAAACAAACTGAAACAGATAAACCTTCTATTTCCCGATTTACCATTTTGCTTGCCAAGCCTTTCTGTGGAACAAGTCTGCAGTATAGAGCATTGGTTTCTTAAACTTTGACACTTAAACAACGTTTTTTTCTTGCCAACCAAAAAACATACCACATTTTCACTCATGGTAGCTTGTATCACACGCCATCTACTGTTTGTTTCTTGAAGAGAGTACTTTCCTTGACGGACATTGTGCTCAATTTCATGCCATCTTCGGTTTATTTCTCTAACTACCTCATTGAAATTGACTCTTTTGTCAAACTGGAAACTTTTAAATTGAGACATTACCTCATTTCAAGCCGAATGTTTTACTTTTGATATGCAACAACTTCTTCAGTAGCGTAACTGTTTACTAACTAACTCCGTGTATCCACGGGTCGCTTCCAGTCGTGATGTGATCGGGAACGCGGGCCAGCTGCACAAGTCAATGAATATAACACACCGGCTGTCGTCGCCTAGAGATAACTGAAGACCTGGATATCCCAGCACCCATGGTAGCACGCGCCCAAGGTGTTGGTAATTGAAGAGTGTCCCAGTGCGTGTTAATTAGAGATTCTCGGAGAGACTGTTGACAATAGTCGACGTCCTCGGTAGTATAGTGGTCAGTATCCCCGCCTGTCACGCGGGAGATCGGGGTTCAATTCCCCGCCTGGGAGAACGTTGATTATAACACGGTTTCATTTCACTGATTTTGGTACATCCACGTTGAAACAAACTGAAACAGATAAACCTTCTATTTCCCGATTTACCATTTTGCTTGCCAAGCCTTTCTGTGGAACAAGTCTGCAGTATAGAGCATTGGTTTCTTAAACTTTGACACTTAAACAACGTTTTTTTCTTGCCAACCAAAAAACATACCACATTTTCACTCATGGTAGCTTGTATCACACGCCATCTACTGTTTGTTTCTTGAAGAGAGTACTTTCCTTGACGGACATTGTGCTCAATTTCATGCCATCTTCGGTTTATTTCTCTAACTACCTCATTGAAATTGACTCTTTTGTCAAACTGGAAACTTTTAAATTGAGACATTACCTCATTTCAAGCCGAATGTTTTACTTTTGATATGCAACGACTTCTTCAGTAGCGTAACTGTTTACTAACTAACTCCGTGTATCCACGGGTCGCTTCCAGTCGTGATGTGATCGGGAACGCGGGCCAGCTGCACAAGTCAATGAATATAACACACCGGCTGTCGTCGCCTAGAGATAACTGAAGACCTGGATATCCCAGCACCCATGGTAGCACGCGCCCAAGGTGTTGGTAATTGAAGAGTGTCCCAGTGCGTGTTAATTAGAGATTCTCGGAGAGACTGTTGACAATAGTCGACGTCCTCGGTAGTATAGTGGTCAGTATCCCCGCCTGTCACGCGGGAGACCGGGGTTCAATTCCCCGCCGGGGAGAACGTTGATTATAACGCGGTTTCATTTCACTGATTTTGGTACATCCACGTTGAAACAAACTGAAACAGATAAACCTTCTATTTCCCGATTTACCATTTTGCTTGCCAAGCCTTTCTGTGGAACAAGTCTGCAGTATAGAGCATTGGTTTCTTAAACTTTGACACTTAAACAACGTTTTTTTCTTGCCAACCAAAAAACATACCACATTTTCACTCATGGTAGCTTGTATCACACGCCATCTACTGTTTGTTTCTTGAAGAGAGTACTTTCCTTGACGGACATTGTGCTCAATTTCATGCCATCTTCGGTTTATTTCTCTAACTACCTCATTGAAATTGACTCTTTTGTCAAACTGGAAACTTTTAAATTGAGACATTACCTCATTTCAAGCCGAATGTTTTACTTTTGATATGCAACGACTTCTTCAGTAGCGTAACTGTTTACTAACTAACTCCGTGTATCCACGGGTCGCTTCCAGTCGTGATGTGATCGGGAACGCGGGCCAGCTGCACAAGTCAATGAATATAACACACCGGCTGTCGTCGCCTAGAGATAACTGAAGACCTGGATATCCCAGCACCCATGGTAGCACGCGCCCAAGGTGTTGGTAATTGAAGAGTGTCCCAGTGCGTGTTAATTAGAGATTCTCGGAGAGACTGTTGACAATAGTCGACGTCCTCGGTAGTATAGTGGTCAGTATCCCCGCCTGTCACGCGGGAGACCGGGGTTCAATTCCCCGCCGGGGAGAACGTTGATTATAACGCGGTTTCATTTCACTGATTTTGGTACATCCACGTTGAAACAAACTGAAACAGATAAACCTTCTATTTCCCGATTTACCATTTTGCTTGCCAAGCCTTTCTGTGGAACAAGTCTGCAGTATAGAGCATTGGTTTCTTAAACTTTGACACTTAAACAACGTTTTTTTCTTGCCAACCAAAAAACATACCACATTTTCACTCATGGTAGCTTGTATCACACGCCATCTACTGTTTGTTTCTTGAAGAGAGTACTTTCCTTGACGGACATTGTGCTCAATTTCATGCCATCTTCGGTTTATTTCTCTAACTACCTCATTGAAATTGACTCTTTTGTCAAACTGGAAACTTTTAAATTGAGACATTACCTCATTTCAAGCCGAATGTTTTACTTTTGATATGCAACGACTTCTTCAGTAGCGTAACTGTTTACTAACTAACTCCGTGTATCCACGGGTCGCTTCCAGTCGTGATGTGATCGGGAACGCGGGCCAGCTGCACAAGTCAATGAATATAACACACCGGCTGTCGTCGCCTAGAGATAACTGAAGACCTGGATATCCCAGCACCCATGGTAGCACGCGCCCAAGGTGTTGGTAATTGAAGAGTGTCCCAGTGCGTGTTAATTAGAGATTCTCGGAGAGACTGTTGACAATAGTCGACGTCCTCGGTAGTATAGTGGTCAGTATCCCCGCCTGTCACGCGGGAGACCGGGGTTCAATTCCCCGCCGGGGAGAACGTTGATTATAACGCGGTTTCATTTCACTGATTTTGGTACATCCACGTTGAAACAAACTGAAACAGATAAACCTTCTATTTCCCGATTTACCATTTTGCTTGCCAAGCCTTTCTGTGGAACAAGTCTGCAGTATAGAGCATTGGTTTCTTAAACTTTGACACTTAAACAACGTTTTTTTCTTGCCAACCAAAAAACATACCACATTTTCACTCATGGTAGCTTGTATCACACGCCATCTACTGTTTGTTTCTTGAAGAGAGTACTTTCCTTGACGGACATTGTGCTCAATTTCATGCCATCTTCGGTTTATTTCTCTAACTACCTCATTGAAATTGACTCTTTTGTCAAACTGGAAACTTTTAAATTGAGACATTACCTCATTTCAAGCCGAATGTTTTACTTTTGATATGCAACAACTTCTTCAGTAGCGTAACTGTTTACTAACTAACTCCGTGTATCCACGGGTCGCTTCCAGTCGTGATGTGATCGGGAACGCGGGCCAGCTGCACAAGTCAATGAATATAACACACCGGCTGTCGTCGCCTAGAGATAACTGAAGACCTGGATATCCCAGCACCCATGGTAGCACGCGCCCAGGTGTTGGTAATTGAAGAGTGTCCCAGTGCGTGTTAATTAGAGATTCTCGGAGAGACTGTTGAAAATAGTCGACGTCCTCGGTAGTATAGTGGTCAGTATCCCCGCCTGTCACGCGGGAGACCGGGGTTCAATTCCCCGCCGGGGAGAACGTTGATTATAACACGGTTTCATTTCACTGATTTTGGTACATCCACGTTGAAACAAACTGAAACAGATAAACCTTCTATTTCCCGATTTACCATTTTGCTTGCCAAGCCTTTCTGTGGAACAAGTCTGCAGTATAGAGCATTGGTTTCTTAAACTTTGACACTTAAACAACGTTTTTTTCTTGCCAACCAAAAAACATACCACATTTTCACTCATGGTAGCTTGTATCACACGCCATCTACTGTTTGTTTCTTGAAGAGAGTACTTTCCTTGACGGACATTGTGCTCAATTTCATGCCATCTTCGGTTTATTTCTCTAACTACCTCATTGAAATTGACTCTTTTGTCAAACTGGAAACTTTTAAATTGAGACATTACCTCATTTCAAGCCGAATGTTTTACTTTTGATATGCAACAACTTCTTCAGTAGCGTAACTGTTTACTAACTAACTCCGTGTATCCACGGGTCGCTTCCAGTCGTGATGTGATCGGGAACGCGGGCCAGCTGCACAAGTCAATGAATATAACACACCGGCTGTCGTCGCCTAGAGATAACTGAAGACCTGGATATCCCAGCACCCATGGTAGCACGCGCCCAAGGTGTTGGTAATTGAAGAGTGTCCCAGTTCGTGTTAATTAGAGATTCTCGGAGAGACTGTTGACAATAGTCGACGTCCTCGGTAGTATAGTGGTCAGTATCCCCGCCTGTCACGCGGGAGACCGGGGTTCAATTCCCCGCCGGGGAGAACGTTGATTATAACGCGGTTTCATTTCACTGATTTTGGTACATCCACGTTGAAACAAACTGAAACAGATAAACCTTCTATTTCCCGATTTACCATTTTGCTTGCCAAGCCTTTCTGTGGAACAAGTCTGCAGTATAGAGCATTGGTTTCTTAAACTTTGACACTTAAACAACGTTTTTTTCTTGCCAACCAAAAAACATACCACATTTTCACTCATGGTAGCTTGTATCACACGCCATCTACTGTTTGTTTCTTGAAGAGAGTACTTTCCTTGACGGACATTGTGCTCAATTTCATGCCATCTTCGGTTTATTTCTCTAACTACCTCATTGAAATTGACTCTTTTGTCAAACTGGAAACTTTTAAATTGAGACATTACCTCATTTCAAGCCGAATGTTTTACTTTTGATATGCAACGACTTCTTCAGTAGCGTAACTGTTTACTAACTAACTCCGTGTATCCACGGGTCGCTTCCAGTCGTGATGTGATCGGGAACGCGGGCCAGCTGCACAAGTCAATGAATATAACACACCGGCTGTCGTCGCCTAGAGATAACTGAAGACCTGGATATCCCAGCACCCATGGTAGCACGCGCCCAAGGTGTTGGTAATTGAAGAGTGTCCCAGTGCGTGTTAATTAGAGATTCTCGGAGAGACTGTTGACAATAGTCGACGTCCTCGGTAGTATAGTGGTCAGTATCCCCGCCTGTCACGCGGGAGACCGGGGTTCAATTCCCCGCCGGGGAGAACGTTGATTATAACACGGTTTCATTTCACTGATTTTGGTACATCCACGTTGAAACAAACTGAAACAGATAAACCTTCTATTTCCCGATTTACCATTTTGCTTGCCAAGCCTTTCTGTGGAACAAGTCTGCAGTATAGAGCATTGGTTTCTTAAACTTTGACACTTAAACAACGTTTTTTTCTTGCCAACCAAATAACATACCACATTTTCACTCATGGTAGCTTGTATCACACGCCATCTACTGTTTGTTTCTTGAAGAGAGTACTTTCCTTGACGGACATTGTGCTCAATTTCATGCCATCTTCGGTTTATTTCTCTAACTACCTCATTGAAATTGACTCTTTTGTCAAACTGGAAACTTTTAAATTGAGACATTACCTCATTTCAAGCCGAATGTTTTACTTTTGATATGCAACGACTTCTTCAGTAGCGTAACTGTTTACTAACTAACTCCGTGTATCCACGGGTCGCTTCCAGTCGTGATGTGATCGGGAACGCGGGCCAGCTGCACAAGTCAATGAATATAACACACCGGCTGTCGTCGCCTAGAGATAACTGAAGACCTGGATATCCCAGCACCCATGGTAGCACGCGCCCAAGGTGTTGGTAATTGAAGAGTGTCCCAGTGCGTGTTAATTAGAGATTCTCGGAGAGACTGTTGACAATAGTCGACGTCCTCGGTAGTATAGTGGTCAGTATCCCCGCCTGTCACGCGGGAGACCGGGGTTCAATTCCCCGCCGGGGAGAACGTTGATTATAACGCGGTTTCATTTCACTGATTTTGGTACATCCACGTTGAAACAAACTGAAACAGATAAACCTTCTATTTCCCGATTTACCATTTTGCTTGCCAAGCCTTTCTGTGGAACAAGTCTGCAGTATAGAGCATTGGTTTCTTAAACTTTGACACTTAAACAACGTTTTTTTCTTGCCAACCAAAAAACATACCACATTTTCACTCATGGTAGCTTGTATCACACGCCATCTACTGTTTGTTTCTTGAAGAGAGTACTTTCCTTGACGGACATTGTGCTCAATTTCATGCCATCTTCGGTTTATTTCTCTAACTACCTCATTGAAATTGACTCTTTTGTCAAACTGGAAACTTTTAAATTGAGACATTACCTCATTTCAAGCCGATTGTTTTACTTTTGACATGCAACGACTTCTTCAGTAGCGTAACTGTTTACTAACTAACTCCGTGTATCCACGGGTCGCTTCCAGTCGTGATGTGATCGGGAACGCGGGCCAGCTGCACAAGTCAATGAATATAACACACCGGCTGTCGTCGCCTAGAGATAACTGAAGACCTGGATATCCCAGCACCCATGGTAGCACGCGCCCAAGGTGATGGTAATTGAAGAGTGTCCCAGTGCGTGTTAATTAGAGATTCTCGGAGAGACTGTTGACAATAGTCGACGTCCTCGGTAGTATAGTGGTTAGCTTTTTGAGGAGTTTTCCAGGGGGGAAGAAACTTGTATGTATGGGGGAGCAATTTTAAAAAATTTAAAAAGGCTATTAAAAAATGCAAGATGCTAAAAGAGAGATAGATAAGAGAAATAAAATGGGTATTGCTAATCTACAGGGAGTGGGGATTCTACATGGGAAAAGGGGATGTCCTCGTCTTCGGGGTTTGTTGCACCATGATGGAAGTGGGCACACACCATTTCCATTGATCCCTGGATTGCTGCTAATCGGGCCTTGAATCGAAATGCGCCCCAGGTCCGACCGTCGATACCAAGTATCGAGCGAATGTCTTCGTTCCTGGGGTTCCATGATCCAAGGGACCCGACAACCAGGGGAAGAATCCTACCAAGCGAAGAATATTTTTCAATCTTTCGCTGGTAGGCGTTCTCCATGCTCCCTGGTTGGTCGTAGCAGACCACGACGTCAACCATCACCCGGGAACCAGATAAGAGAAATTCGACATCTGGTCTTAAACGTTGCCCGGGGATGGCTTTGTTGACAGTAACGTCGTGGCCTTGCTCGACTAGCAGCGTTTCCAGGAGATCTTGGACGGTGTTGTGCCTCTTGGTGGCTAACTGGAGACCTTCTTCACAGTGGTTTAAAACGTGATACCCAGTCTCATTTTCCTTCCCACATCGTCGGCAACTCGTATCCTGCTCCTGAGAGCAAAACCACGAGTGCCCTCGAAGAGGAAGGATGTCGAGCCGGGCTCTGTGAAGGTATCTCCAGTCGCGAAAGGAGAGGGGCGTACGGCAGGATACCAGGCGAGCCATGTCTTTTGATGTACCTTCCAGGGAGAGGCAATTGGCAACAACTCCCTGGTGGCTCTTGTCAGTGAGAAGGTTCCTGGTATAGCGCTGCCGTGCTACTTTCCGAAGTCCGCGGACTGCCTTAACTGGGCTTACGGAGACGTCATCGGCGACAATTCGTAAGTTTTCGTCGCCGGATACATCAATCCGCACTCCCAGTCGTTTGGCAGCTTGACGGGCAAGAGTCCAAAGGTTAGACCCTGCCTCCGCGTACCTCAGTCTGTAGAGCCCCCCATCCACGGATCCTGAAAGATATTCCCCAACTGGTAACACTCCTGGATGCTCGGTTCTGAACCCTGGCCGAATGGTGTCGTTGAGCTGCTCTCTGCAAATATTCCTCACTGTAGGATCTCTACAAGTGAGGAGCTGAGCAGCTCTGGCGATGGTCCAGATGTCAGCATCATCAGTGAGGCGGCATGTTCCTAGGCCCCCAACCCGCCGATCCGCATAGAAAAAGGGGACCGTTGCGTGGTTGGGTAAGTTGCAAATAAGGCCTAGGAACTTCCTGCACTCAGTGTCCAGTTGGGTAAGGGAATCTTTCAGGACCCGACCCGAAGCGAGGTGATGGGAAAGAGAGGGAAGAAGGTGACTACGGAAAATTTCAAGTTTTTGCCATGGTGCAAGGTTAGAGGCGGCAATCTTGTCGAGGTTAGGGATGAGGTCAGTTGGTGGTCGGAACCGCAATTTTCCGCCGATCGGTGTACCAAGATAAGTTTCTTGGTCGTCTGGCCCCAAGCACCGAATTAACTGTTCACCAATTCGGCACTGGGCCTCCGACGGCTTGCCTTTGTCGAAGACCAGGCAAGCACACTTCCCGGCATTAAATTGCAGCCCCAAGGTGTTTGCAGTGAGGGATAAAACGTTTAAAATATTCTGGAGCTCGGAAGGAGAATTTGCAACCACGGCAATGTCATCAGCATATGCCGTGTTTTTCACGAGCGAGCCAAATAATAAAAATCCGGGGTTAATATTGGACTTTCCGGCCCTGACGATGGGCTCGGAAGCCAGGTTAAAAATAGGGGAACTAAGAGCGTCACCCTGGCGAACACCCGCTGTCGGGAAAATGCGGATGGATTCTTTCCCAACGGCAAAATCCATCCGATTTCCCGAATATATGTCCACCAGGATGCGCCGGAGGTCTTCTGGTATTGGAAGTGATGTGAACAGCTCATTCAGAACGGCGTGAGGCACAGAACCAAACGCATTGCACATGTCAAGCCATGCTATAGACATGTGCCTTCGTTTGGTCTTTGTCTCCTCGACAACCGTCTGTAAGAGCTGTGTATGTTCCTGAATACCATGGACCCCCGGGAGGAAACCCTTTTGCTCGGGAGATAACCAGCCAAGGTCTGAAGCGACCTCCGTTATTCTCTGGCTGATTACTCCCGAGAACAGTTTGTAAATGGTAGGAAGAAGGGATATTGGTCTAAAGTTGGAATAGTCGCTACTGTCCCCTTTCTTGAAAATGGGGACAGTTCGCGATGTCTTCCAACAGTTAGGAATCCCTAGCTTCCAAACCATTTTACAAACTGTTTCCAGCAGAATGCAGTTGGGGTCGATGGCTCTTAGATGACGGTATTCTAGGCCATCAACCCCTGGTGATGTGTTGGTAGCCCGGCGAAGCTTAGCTTGAAGCTCTTGTTGGGTTGGCGCACGATTAAGGAAGTTCATCTGGTCCTCTGATGGTTGGGACCAGTCGCAGGTGTCGTAGAGTTCCCTCGCACTTTGGCACTGCTGCGGAGATGGTCTCAATCGGTTGTAGGTCCTCTTGAGATATTCCTCCGCAGCTTGTACAGTACCATCGTAGGAGGGTGAACGGTCTTCGAGCACCTCTCGAACGGCTCTTCTTGGGTATATGTTGAAGAGCCGCTGAATCTTCCTTGCCTCGTACGCCTTTTTCTTGATCTGTCGCCGGGCCCTCTGCATCTGCCGGTTTTGATTTCTTTTTCTTTGGTCAGGGTTTCCTCGAGGTTGTTCAGGGCTAGGGTCTTGTAAAATTTGTGATTTAGGCAGCCAGTCAGCTGAGCAACGTTCGAGGACGTCGTTTAAGTCATTTAAAGTCTCACAGCTCAAGAAGGCAGGAGCCCAGAGACTAACAAAATCGTCGTTCCTTTGGCTCTGCTCTTCTGAGCTGTTGTGACGACGTCCTCGATTGCTTTGCTGACTGGGGACATAGGATAAAATCTCGGGGTTAGGTGAGGGGTCTAAAATCTCTTCTGATAAAATTTGGGGGTTTATATTTTCTTGGGGAGGGAGTTCATAAAGCCAACTAAAATTTTGTGTACTAAAAGACGTGGCGAACTCCCTCCTGAGATCTAAAATAGGGCTATCGTTAAAATTTGCTGGAGATAGGACATTACTAGGGGATTCCTCAATCGCCGGGATTTCCACCACGGATAGCTCCTCACGCTCGTCTTCTGTTGCAGCAACCTCCTCTAGAGAGATCACTGCAGCAGAAGAGTCACGGTTGGAGCCATCCATGCTGGACATCCCAGCAAATCGGATGGAGGGTGATGGGTTGGGATTGGAATGTAATCTTTGGTAATGTCCTTTTAGGGTAGGGCCATCTCCAGCAAACCCACACACTCCGCATTCCCAATATTTAACTAGTCGGAGTGTGTGGGCTGTCTCTAGGTGTCTGTGGATACTGCCCATGGCTCTGGTGTTAGTTGCCAAGGTAGTCCACTCACACCTAGGACACTTCGTTGGTTTCCCAGGGTATTTTAAAATAATTTTGTCCCCTTCTATTCTGGAAGGGGAAAACGTGGGGAGAGAGGAGTGAGCGGGGTTAGGAGACCCCTGCGAACCATCCATTGCAGATGCAATGGTTAGTTCGAGGGATTGGCGGAGAATACTGGAGGAAAGGGACTCAGTACAAGGTCTAGCATGTCTGCCGGCTGAAATAAATGAACTGAATTCCTTTTTACAGCCAAGGCAGACATACTGGGTTGTGTACTGAACCCCTCTCCTAGAGTGTCTTTCTTTAATGTGCGTCTCCGCCAATTGTCTCTTGCGGTCCCCTGACCAGGGACCGCTCCCCCGCTCACCTTGACACGTTTTCTCCCCACATTTTAAAATGTTGGGCAGAGGAACTGGGATTTTAATGATTGTCCCATGGAGTCTTACTCTAGTAGCATTTCTACTAGATGCTCCTTCCTCTGCCATTGATACCCTGGGCCCACTTACATATAAAAAATTAAAACAGAAATTTTGATTGAATAAAAACAGAAAATGAAATAAAGTCGGATAAAAAATAGGTAGAAAAATTTAAAAACTTTTTAAAATCTGAAGAACAAAATTTCTAAAATATCTTTACAGGATTTCAACTAAATTGAGAAAAAAAGGAAAAAATTTTTTTAAAAATTTTTAATTTTAAATTCAAAATTTTAAATGGTGAAGATTATTAAAATAAAATAGCAAAATACAAGTTTAAAATTTTAAAAATTTCGAAAATTAAATAATTTACTTTATAATAAAATTTCCATCCGAAGAAGAAGTGAAATAAAAAGACGTAAATAGGGGGGAAAAAGAATAAATAAATAAATTGAAAAATTACAATAATTACAAAAAATAAATAAAAAACCCGGAATATAAAAATAAAAGGAAAAATTAGTGCGAAATAAAATAAAAATATTTGTTTTGGTAAAAGCAGCAGAGTTTCTTGGATGAAGTAGGATAAAAAAGAAAAATTATTTAATGAGCTAAAACAAAACATCCATAAAAACCCGGAGCTCTTTTAAAACACGTCTGCTCTCGACGAAGTCTAGCAGACGACAATAGTCGACGTCCTCGGTAGTATAGTGGTCAGTATCCCCGCCTGTCACGCGGGAGACCGGGGTTCAATTCCCCGCCGGGGAGAACGTTGATTATAACGCGGTTTCATTTCACTGATTTTGGTACATCCACGTTGAAACAAACTGAAACAGATAAACCTTCTATTTCCCGATTTACCATTTTGCTTGCCAAGCCTTTCTGTGGAACAAGTCTGCAGTATAGAGCATTGGTTTCTTAAACTTTGACACTTAAACAACGTTTTTTTCTTGCCAACCAAAAAACATACCACATTTTCACTCATGGTAGCTTGTATCACACGCCATCTACTGTTTGTTTCTTGAAGAGAGTACTTTCCTTGACGGACATTGTGCTCAATTTCATGCCATCTTCGGTTTATTTCTCTAACTACTTCATTGAAATTGACTCTTTTGTCAAACTGGAAACTTTTAAATTGAGACATTACCTCATTTCAAGCCGAATGTTTTACTTTTGATATGCAACAACTTCTTCAGTAGCGTAACTGTTTACTAACTAACTCCGTGTATCCACGGGTCGCTTCCAGTCGTGATGTGATCGGGAACGCGGGCCAGCTGCACAAGTCAATGAATATAACACACCGGCTGTCGTCGCCTAGAGATAACTGAAGACCTGGATATCCCAGCACCCATGGTAGCACGTGCCCAAGGTGTTGCTAATTGAAGAGTGTCCCAGTGCGTGTTAATTAGAGATTCTCGGAGAGACTGTTGACAATAGTCGACGTCCTCGGTAGTATAGTGGTCAGTATCCCCGCCTGTCACGCGGGAGACCGGGGTTCAATTCCCCGCCGGGGAGAACGTTGATTATAACGCGGTTTCATTTCACTGATTTTGGTACATCCACGTTGAAACAAACTGAAACAGATAAACCTTCTATTTCCCGATTTACCATTTTGCTTGCCAAGCCTTTCTGTGGAACAAGTCTGCAGTATAGAGCATTGGTTTCTTAAACTTTGACACTTAAACAACGTTTTTTTCTTGCCAACCAAAAAACATACCACATTTTCACTCATGGTAGCTTGTATCACACGCCATCTACTGTTTGTTTCTTGAAGAGAGTACTTTCCTTGACGGACATTGTGCTCAATTTCATGCCATCTTCGGTTTATTTCTCTAACTACCTCATTGAAATTGACTCTTTTGTCAAACTGGAAACTTTTAAATTGAGACATTACCTCATTTCAAGCCGAATGTTTTACTTTTGATATGCAACAACTTCTTCAGTAGCGTAACTGTTTACTAACTAACTCCGTGTATCCACGGGTCGCTTCCAGTCGTGATGTGATCGGGAACGCGGGCCAGCTGCACAAGTCAATGAATATAACACACCGGCTGTCGTCGCCTAGAGATAACTGAAGACCTGGATATCCCAGCACCCATGGTAGCACGCGCCCAAGGTGTTGGTAATTGAAGAGTGTCCCAGTGCGTGTTAATTAGAGATTCTCGGAGAGACTGTTGACAATATTCGACGTCCGCGGTAGTATAGTGGTCAGTATCCCCGCCTGTCACGCGGGAGACCGGGGTTCAATTCCCCGCCGGGGAGAACTTTGATTATAACGCGGTTTTATTTCACTGGTTTTGGTACATCCACGTTGAAACAAACTGAAACAGATAAACCTTCTATTTCCCGATTTACCATTTTGCTTGCCAAGCCTTTCTGTGGAACAAGTCTGCAGTATAGAGCATTGGTTTCTTAAACTTTGACACTTAAACAACGTTTTTTTCTTGCCAACCAAAAAACATACCACATTTTCACTCATGGTAGCTTGTATCACACGCCATCTACTGTTTGTTTCTTGAAGAGAGTACTTTCCTTGACGGACATTGTGCTCAATTTCATGCCATCTTCGGTTTATTTCTCTAACTACCTCATTGAAATTGACTCTTTTGTCAAACTGGAAACTTTTAAATTGAGACATTACCTCATTTCAAGCCGAATGTTTTACTTTTGATATGCAACAACTTCTTCAGTAGCGTAACTGTTTACTAACTAACTCCGTGTATCCACGGGTCGCTTCCAGTCGTGATGTGATCGGGAACGCGGGCCAGCTGCACAAGTCAATGAATATACACACCGGCTGTCGTCGCCTAGAGATAACTGAAGACCTGGATATCCCAGCACCCATGGTAGCACGTGCCCAAGGTGTTGCTAATTGAAGAGTGTCCCAGTGCGTGTTAATTAGAGATTCTCGGAGAGACTGTTGACAATAGTCGACGTCCTCGGTAGTATAGTGGTCAGTATCCCCGCCTGTCACGCGGGAGACCGGGGTTCAATTCCCCGCCGGGGAGAACGTTGATTATAACGCGGTTTCATTTCACTGATTTTGGTACATCCACGTTGAAACAAACTGAAACAGATAAACCTTCTATTTCCCGATTTACCATTTTGCTTGCCAAGCCTTTCTGTGGAACAAGTCTGCAGTATAGAGCATTGGTTTCTTAAACTTTGACACTTAAACAACGTTTTTTTCTTGCCAACCAAAAAACATACCACATTTTCACTCATGGTAGCTTGTATCACACGCCATCTACTGTTTGTTTCTTGAAGAGAGTACTTTCCTTGACGGACATTGTGCTCAATTTCATGCCATCTTCGGTTTATTTCTCTAACTACCTCATTGAAATTGACTCTTTTGTCAAACTGGAAACTTTTAAATTGAGACATTACCTCATTTCAAGCCGAATGTTTTACTTTTGATATGCAACAACTTCTTCAGTAGCGTAACTGTTTACTAACTAACTCCGTGTATCCACGGGTCGCTTCCAGTCGTGATGTGATCGGGAACGCGGGCCAGCTGCACAAGTCAATGAATATAACACACCGGCTGTCGTCGCCTAGAGATAACTGAAGACCTGGATATCCCAGCACCCATGGTAGCACGCGCCCAAGGTGTTGGTAATTGAAGAGTGTCCCAGTGCGTGTTAATTAGAGATTCTCGGAGAGACTGTTGACAATATTCGACGTCCGCGGTAGTATAGTGGTCAGTATCCCCGCCTGTCACGCGGGAGACCGGGGTTCAATTCCCCGCCGGGGAGAACGTTGATTATAACGCGGTTTCATTTCACTGATTTTGGTACATCCACGTTGAAACAAACTGAAACAGATAAACCTTCTATTTCCCGATTTACCATTTTGCTTGCCAAGCCTTTCTGTGGAACAAGTCTGCAGTATAGAGCATTGGTTTCTTAAACTTTGACACTTAAACAACGTTTTTTTCTTGCCAACCAAAAAACATACCACATTTTCACTCATGGTAGCTTGTATCACACGCCATCTACTGTTTGTTTCTTGAAGAGAGTACTTTGCTTGACGGACATTGTGCTCAATTTCATGCCATCTTCGGTTTATTTCTCTAACTACCTCATTGAAATTGACTCTTTTGTCAAACTGGAAACTTTTAAATTGAGACATTACCTCATTTCAAGCCGAATGTTTTACTTTTGATATGCAACAACTTCTTCAGTAGCGTAACTGTTTACTAACTAACTCCGTGTATCCACGGGTCGCTTCCAGTCGTGATGTGATCGGGAACGCGGGCCAGCTGCACAAGTCAATGAATATAACACACCGGCTGTCGTCGCCTAGAGATAACTGAAGACCTGGATATCCCAGCACCCATGGTAGCACGCGCCCAAGGTGTTGGTAATTGAAGAGTGTCCCAGTGCGTGTTAATTAGAGATTCTCGGAGAGACTGTTGACAATAGTCGACGTCCTCGGTAGTATAGTGGTCAGTATCCCCGCCTGTCACGCGGGAGACCGGGGTTCAATTCCCCGCCGGGGAGAACGTTGATTATAACACGGTTTCATTTCACTGATTTTGGTACATCCACGTTGAAACAAACTGAAACAGATAAACCTTCTATTTCCCGATTTACCATTTTGCTTGCCAAGCCTTTCTGTGGAACAAGCCTGCAGTATAGAGCATTGGTTTCTTAAACCTTTGACACTTAAACAACGTTTTTTTCTTGCCAACAAAAAAACATACCACATTTTCACTCATGGTAGCTTGTATCACACGCCATCTACTGTTTGTTTCTTGAAGAGAGTACTTTCCTTGACGGACATTGTGCTCAATTTCATGCCATCTTCGGTTTATTTCTCTAACTACCTCATTGAAATTGACTCTTTTGTCAAACTGGAAACTTTTAAATTGAGACATTACCTCATTTCAAGCCGAATGTTTTACTTTTGATATGCAACGACTTCTTCAGTAGCGTAACTGTTTACTAACTAACTCCGTGTATCCACGGGTCGCTTCCAGTCGTGATGTGATCGGGAACGCGGGCCAGCTGCACAAGTCAATGAATATACACACCGGCTGTCGTCGCCTAGAGATAACTGAAGACCTGGATATCCCAGCACCCATGGTAGCACGCGCCCAAGGTGTTGGTAATTGAAGAGTGTCCCAGTGCGTGTTAATTAGAGATTCTCGGAGAGACTGTTGACAATAGTCGACGTCCTCGGTAGTATAGTGGTCAGTATCCCCGCCTGTCACGCGGGAGACCGGGGTTCAATTCCCCGCCGGGGAGAACGTTGATTATAACGCGGTTTCATTTCACTGATTTTGGTACATCCACGTTGAAACAAACTGAAACAGATAAACCTTCTATTTCCCGATTTACCATTTTGCTTGCCAAGCCTTTCTGTGGAACAAGTCTGCAGTATAGAGCATTGGTTTCTTAAACTTTGACACTTAAACAACGTTTTTTTCTTGCCAACCAAAAAACATACCACATTTTCACTCATGGTAGCTTGTATCACACGCCATCTACTGTTTGTTTCTTGAAGAGAGTACTTTCCTTGACGGACATTGTGCTCAATTTCATGCCATCTTCGGTTTATTTCTCTAACTACCTCATTGAAATTGACTCTTTTGTCAAACTGGAAACTTTTAAATTGAGACATTACCTCATTTCAAGCCGAATGTTTTACTTTTGATATGCAACGACTTCTTCAGTAGCGTAACTGTTTACTAACTAACTCCGTGTATCCACGGGTCGCTTCCAGTCGTGATGTGATCGGGAACGCGGGCCAGCTGCACAAGTCAATGAATATAACACACCGGCTGTCGTCGCCTAGAGATAACTGAAGACCTGGATATCCCAGCACCCATGGTAGCACGCGCCCAAGGTGTTGGTAATTGAAGAGTGTCCCAGTGCGTGTTAATTAGAGATTCTCGGAGAGACTGTTGACAATAGTCGACGTCCTCGGTAGTATAGTGGTCAGTATCCCCGCCTGTCACGCGGGAGACCGGGGTTCAATTCCCCGCCGGGGAGAACGTTGATTATAACGCGGTTTCATTTCACTGATTTTGGTACATCCACGTTGAAACAAACTGAAACAGATAAACCTTCTATTTCCCGATTTACCATTTTGCTTGCCAAGCCTTTCTGTGGAACAAGTCTGCAGTATAGAGCATTGGTTTCTTAAACTTTGACACTTAAACAACGTTTTTTTCTTGCCAACCAAAAAACATACCACATTTTCACTCATGGTAGCTTGTATCACACGCCATCTACTGTTTGTTTCTTGAAGAGAGTACTTTCCTTGACGGACATTGTGCTCAATTTCATGCCATCTTCGGTTTATTTCTCTAACTACCTCATTGAAATTGACTCTTTTGTCAAACTGGAAACTTTTAAATTGAGACATTACCTCATTTCAAGCCGAATGTTTTACTTTTGATATGCAACGACTTCTTCAGTAGCGTAACTGTTTACTAACTAACTCCGTGTATCCACGGGTCGCTTCCAGTCGTGATGTGATCGGGAACGCGGGCCAGCTGCACAAGTCAATGAATATAACACACCGGCTGTCGTCGCCTAGAGATAACTGAAGACCTGGATATCCCAGCACCCATGGTAGCACGCGCTCAAGGTGTTGGTAATTGAAGAGTGTCCCAGTGCGTGTTAATTAGAGATTCTCGGAGAGACTGTTGACAATATTCGACGTCCTCGGTAGTATAGTGGTCAGTATCCCCGCCTGTCACGCGGGAGACCGGGGTTCAATTCCCCGCCGGGGAGAACGTTGATTATAACGCGGTTTCATTTCACTGATTTTGGTACATCCACGTTGAAACAAACTGAAACAGATAAACCTTCTATTTCCCGATTTACCATTTTGCTTGCCAAGCCTTTCTGTGGAACAAGTCTGCAGTATAGAGCATTGGTTTCTTAAACTTTGACACTTAAACAACGTTTTTTTCTTGCCAACCAAAAAACATACCACATTTTCACTCATGGTAGCTTGTATCACACGCCATCTACTGTTTGTTTCTTGAAGAGAGTACTTTCCTTGACGGACATTGTGCTCAATTTCATGCCATCTTCGGTTTATTTCTCTAACTACCTCATTGAAATTGACTCTTTTGTCAAACTGGAAACTTTTAAATTGAGACATTACCTCATTTCAAGCCGAATGTTTTACTTTTGATATGCAACAACTTCTTCAGTAGCGTAACTGTTTACTAACTAACTCCGTGTATCCACGGGTCGCTTCCAGTCGTGATGTGATCGGGAACGCGGGCCAGCTGCACAAGTCAATGAATATAACACACCGGCTGTCGTCGCCTAGAGATAACTGAAGACCTGGATATCCCAGCACCCATGGTAGCACGCGCCCAAGGTGTTGGTAATTGAAGAGTGTCCCAGTGCGTGTTAATTAGAGATTCTCGGAGAGACTGTTGACAATATTCGACGTCCGCGATAGTATAGTGGTCAGTATCCCCGCCTGTCACGCGGGAGACCGGGGTTCAATTCCCCGCCGGGGAGAACGTTGATTATAACGCGGTTTCATTTCACTGATTTTGGTACATCCACGTTGAAACAAACTGAAACAGATAAACCTTCTATTTCCCGATTTACCATTTTGCTTGCCAAGCCTTTCTGTGGAACAAGTCTGCAGTATAGAGCATTGGTTTCTTAAACTTTGACACTTAAACAACGTTTTTTTCTTGCCAACCAAAAAACATACCACATTTTCACTCATGGTAGCTTGTATCACACGCCATCTACTGTTTCTTTCTTGAAGAGAGTACTTTGCTTGACGGACATTGTGCTCAATTTCATGCCATCTTCGGTTTATTTCTCTAACTACCTCATTGAAATTGACTCTTTTGTCAAACTGGAAACTTTTAAATTGAGACATTACCTCATTTCAAGCCGAATGTTTTACTTTTGATATGCAACAACTTCTTCAGTAGCGTAACTGTTTACTAACTAACTCCGTGTATCCACGGGTCGCTTCCAGTCGTGATGTGATCGGGAACGCGGGCCAGCTGCACAAGTCAATGAATATAACACACCGGCTGTCGTCGCCTAGAGATAACTGAAGACCTGGATATCCCAGCACCCATGGTAGCACGCGCCCAAGGTGTTGGTAATTGAAGAGTGTCCCAGTGCGTGTTAATTAGAGATTCTCGGAGAGACTGTTGACAATAGTCGACGTCCTCGGTAGTATAGTGGTCAGTATCCCCGCCTGTCACGCGGGAGACCGGGGTTCAATTCCCCGCCGGGGAGAACGTTGATTATAACGTGGTTTCATTTCACTGATTTTGGTACATCCACGTTGAAACAAACTGAAACAGATAAACCTTCTATTTCCGATTTACCATTTTGCTTGCCAAGCCTTTCTGTGGAACAAGTCTGCAGTATAGAGCATTGGTTTCTTAAACTTTGACACTTAAACAACGTTTTTTTCTTGCCAACCAAAAAACATACCACATTTTCACTCATGGTAGCTTGTATCACACGCCATCTACTGTTTGTTTCTTGAAGAGAGTACTTTCCTTGACGGACATTGTGCTGAATTTCATGCCATCTTCGGTTATTTCTCTAACTACCTCATTGAAATTGACTCTTTTGTCAAACTGGAAACTTTTAAATTGAGACATTACCTCATTTCAAGCCGAATGTTTTACTTTTGATATGCAACAACTTCTTCAGTAGCGTAACTGTTTACTAACTAACTCCGTGTATCCACGGGTCGCTTCCAGTCGTGATGTGATCGGGAACGCGGGCCAGCTGCACAAGTCAATGAATATAACACACCGGCTGTCGTCGCCTAGAGATAACTGAAGACCTGGATATCCCAGCACCCATGGTAGCACGCGCCCAAGGTGTTGGTAATTGAAGAGTGTCCCAGTGCGTGTTAATTAGAGATTCTCGGAGAGACTGTTGACAATAGTCGACGTCCTCGGTAGTATAGTGGTCAGTATCCCCGCCTATCACGCGGGAGACCGGGGTTCAATTCCCCGCCGGGGAGAACGTTGATTATAACGCGGTTTCATTTCACTGATTTTGGTACATCCACGTTGAAACAAACTGAAACAGATAAACCTTCTATTTCCGATTTACCATTTTGCTTGCCAAGCCTTTCTGTGGAACAAGTCTGCAGTATAGAGCATTGGTTTCTTAAACTTTGACACTTAAACAACGTTTTTTTCTTGCCAACCAAAAAACATACCACATTTTCACTCATGGTAGCTTGTATCACACGCCATCTACTGTTTGTTTCTTGAAGAGAGTACTTTCCTTGACGGACATTGTGCTCAATTTCATGCCATCTTCGGTTTATTTCTCTAACTACCTCATTGAAATTGACTCTTTTGTCAAACTGGAAACTTTTAAATTGAGACATTACCTCATTTCAAGCCGAATGTTTTACTTTTGATATGCAACAACTTCTTCAGTAGCGTAACTGTTTACTAACTAACTCCGTGTATCCACGGGTCGCTTCCAGTCGTGATGTGATCGGGAACGCGGGCCAGCTGCACAAGTCAATGAATATAACACACCGGCTGTCGTCGCCTAGAGATAACTGAAGACCTGGATATCCCAGCACCCATGGTAGCACGCGCCAAGGTGTTGGTAATTGAAGAGTGTCCCAGTGCGTGTTAATTAGAGATTCTCGGAGAGACTGTTGACAATAGTCGACGTCCTCGGTAGTATAGTGGTCAGTATCCCCGCCTGTCACGCGGGAGACCGGGGTTCAATTCCCCGCCGGGGAGAACGTTGATTATAACGCGGTTTCATTTCACTGATTTTGGTACATCCACGTTGAAACAAACTGAAACAGATAAACCTTCTATTTCCCGATTTACCATTTTGCTTGCCAAGCCTTTCTGTGGAACAAGTCTGCAGTATAGAGCATTGGTTTCTTAAACTTTGACACTTAAACAACGTTTTTTTCTTGCCAACCAAAAAACATACCACATTTTCACTCATGGTAGCTTGTATCACACGCCATCTACTGTTTGTTTCTTGAAGAGAGTACTTTCCTTGACGGACATTGTGCTCAATTTCATGCCATCTTCGGTTTATTTCTCTAACTACCTCATTGAAATTGACTCTTTTGTCAAACTGGAAACTTTTAAATTGAGACATTACCTCATTTCAAGCCGAATGTTTTACTTTTGATATGCAACAACTTCTTCAGTAGCGTAACTGTTTACTAACTAACTCCGTGTATCCACGGGTCGCTTCCAGTCGTGATGTGATCGGGAACGCGGGCCAGCTGCACAAGTCAATGAATATAACACACCGGCTGTCGTCGCCTAGAGATAACTGAAGACCTGGATATCCCAGCACCCATGGTAGCACGCGCCCAAGGTGTTGGTAATTGAAGAGTGTCCCAGTCCGTGTTAATTAGAGATTCTCGGAGAGACTGTTGACAATAGTCGACGTCCTCGGTAGTATAGTGGTCAGTATCCCCGCCTGTCAAGCGGGAGACCGGGGTTCAATTCCCCGCCGGGGAGAACGTTGATTATAACGCGGTTTCATTTCACTGATTTTGGTACATCCACGTTGAAACAAACTGAAACAGATAAACCTTCTATTTCCCGATTTACCATTTTGCTTGCCAAGCCTTTCTGTGGAACAAGTCTGCAGTATAGAGCATTGGTTTCTTAAACTTTGACACTTAAACAACGTTTTTTTCTTGCCAACCAAAAAACATACCACATTTTCACTCATGGTAGCTTGTATCACACGCCATCTACTGTTTGTTTCTTGAAGAGAGTACTTTCCTTGACGGACATTGTGCTGAATTTCATGCCATCTTCGGTTTATTTCTCTAACTACCTCATTGAAATTGACTCTTTTGTCAAACTGGAAACTTTTAAATTGAGACATTACCTCATTTCAAGCCGAATGTTTTACTTTTGATATGCAACAACTTCTTCAGTAGCGTAACTGTTTACTAACTAACTCCGTGTATCCACGGGTCGCTTCCAGTCGTGATGTGATCGGGAACGCGGGCCAGCTGCACAAGTCAATGAATATAACACACCGGCTGTCGTCGCCTAGAGATAACTGAAGACCTGGATATCCCAGCACCCATGGTAGCACGCGCCCAAGGTGTTGGTAATTGAAGAGTGTCCCAGTGCGTGTTAATTAGAGATTCTCGGAGAGACTGTTGACAATAGTCGACGTCCTCGGTAGTATAGTGGTCAGTATCCCCGCCTGTCACGCGGGAGACCGGGGTTCAATTCCCCGCCGGGGAGAACGTTGATTATAACGCGGTTTCATTTCACTGATTTTGGTACATCCACGTTGAAACAACTGAAACAGATAAACCTTCTATTTCCCGATTTACCATTTTGCTTGCCAAGCCTTTCTGTGGAACAAGTCTGCAGTATAGAGCATTGGTTTCTTAAACTTTGACACTTAAACAACGTTTTTTTCTTGCCAACCAAAAAACATACCACATTTTCACTCATGGTAGCTTGTATCACACGCCATCTACTGTTTGTTTCTTGAAGAGAGTACTTTCCTTGACGGACATTGTGCTCAATTTCATGCCATCTTCGGTTTATTTCTCTAACTACCTCATTGAAATTGACTCTTTTGTCAAACTGGAAACTTTTAAATTGAGACATTACCTCATTTCAAGCCGAATGTTTTACTTTTGATATGCAACAACTTCTTCAGTAGCGTAACTGTTTACTAACTAACTCCGTGTATCCACGGGTCGCTTCCAGTCGTGATGTGATCGGGAACGCGGGCCAGCTGCACAAGTCAATGAATATAACACACCGGCTGTCGTCGCCTAGAGATAACTGAAGACCTGGATATCCCAGCACCCATGGTAGCACGCGCCCAAGGTGTTGGTAATTGAAGAGTGTCCCAGTGCGTGTTAATTAGAGATTCTCGGAGAGACTGTTGACAATAGTCGACGTCCTCGGTAGTATAGTGGTCAGTATCCCCGCCTGTCACGCGGGAGACCGGGGTTCAATTCCCCGCCGGGGAGAACGTTGATTATAACGCGGTTTCATTTCACTGATTTTGGTACATCCACGTTGAAACAAACTGAAACAGATAAACCTTCTATTTCCCGATTTACCATTTTGCTTGCCAAGCCTTTCTGTGGAACAAGTCTGCAGTATAGAGCATTGGTTTCTTAAACTTTGACACTTAAACAACGTTTTTTTCTTGCCAACCAAAAAACATACCACATTTTCACTCATGGTAGCTTGTATCACACGCCATCTACTGTTTGTTTCTTGAAGAGAGTACTTTCCTTGACGGACATTGTGCTGAATTTCATGCCATCTTCGGTTTATTTCTCTAACTACCTCATTGAAATTGACTCTTTTGTCAAACTGGAAACTTTTAATTGAGACATTACCTCATTTCAAGCCGAATGTTTTACTTTTGATATGCAACAACTTCTTCAGTAGCGTAACTGTTTACTAACTAACTCCGTGTATCCACGGGTCGCTTCCAGTCGTGATGTGATCGGGAACGCGGGCCAGCTGCACAAGTCAATGAATATAACACACCGGCTGTCGTCGCCTAGAGATAACTGAAGACCTGGATATCCCAGCACCCATGGTAGCACGCGCCCAAGGTGTTGGTAATTGAAGAGTGTCCCAGTGCGTGTTAATTAGAGATTCTCGGAGAGACTGTTGACAATAGTCTACGTCCTCGGTAGTATAGTGGTCAGTATCCCCGCCTGTCACGCGGGAGACCGGGGTTCAATTCCCCGCCGGGGAGAACGTTGATTATAACGCGGTTTCATTTCACTGATTTTGGTACATCCACGTTGAAACAAACTGAAACAGATAAACCTTCTATTTCCCGATTTACCATTTTGCTTGCCAAGCCTTTCTGTGGAACAAGTCTGCAGTATAGAGCATTGGTTTCTTAAACTTTGACACTTAAACAACGTTTTTTTCTTGCCAACCAAAAAACATACCACATTTTCACTCATGGTAGCTTGTATCACACGCCATCTACTGTTTGTTTCTTGAAGAGAGTACTTTCCTTGACGGACATTGTGCTCAATTTCATGCCATCTTCGGTATATTTCTCTAACTACGTCATTGAAATTGACTCTTTTGTCAAACTGGAAACTTTTAAATTGAGACATTACCTCATTTCAAGCCGAATGTTTTACTTTTGATATGCAACAACTTCTTCAGTAGCGTAACTGTTTACTAACTAACTCCGTGTATCCACGGGTCGCTTCCAGTCGTGATGTGATCGGGAACGCGGGCCAGCTGCACAAGTCAATGAATATAACACACCGGCTGTCGTCGCCTAGAGATAACTGAAGACCTGGATATCCCAGCACCCATGGTAGCACGCGCCCAAGGTGTTGGTAATTGAAGAGTGTCCCAGTCCGTGTTAATTAGAGATTCTCGGAGAGACTGTTGACAATAGTCGACGTCCTCGGTAGTATAGTGGTCAGTATCCCCGCCTGTCACGCGGGAGACCGGGGTTCAATTCCCCGCCGGGGAGAACGTTGATTATAACGCGGTTTCATTTCACTGATTTTGGTACATCCACGTTGAAACAAACTGAAACAGATAAACCTTCTATTTCCCGATTTACCATTTTGCTTGCCAAGCCTTTCTGTGGAACAAGTCTGCAGTATAGAGCATTGGTTTCTTAAACTTTGACACTTAAACAACGTTTTTTTCTTGCCAACCAAAAAACATACCACATTTTCACTCATGGTAGCTTGTATCACACGCCATCTACTGTTTGTTTCTTGAAGAGAGTACTTTCCTTGACGGACATTGTGCTGAATTTCATGCCATCTTCGGTTTATTTCTCTAACTACCTCATTGAAATTGACTCTTTTGTCAAACTGGAAACTTTTAAATTGAGACATTACCTCATTTCAAGCCGAATGTTTTACTTTTGATATGCAACAACTTCTTCAGTAGCGTAACTGTTTACTAACTAACTCCGTGTATCCACGGGTCGCTTCCAGTCGTGATGTGATCGGGAACGCGGGCCAGCTGCACAAGTCAATGAATATAACACACCGGCTGTCGTCGCCTAGAGATAACTGAAGACCTGGATATCCCAGCACCCATGGTAGCACGCGCCCAAGGTGTTGGTAATTGAAGAGTGTCCCAGTGCGTGTTAATTAGAGATTCTCGGAGAGACTGTTGACAATAGTCTACGTCCTCGGTAGTATAGTGGTCAGTATCCCCGCCTGTCACGCGGGAGACCGGGGTTCAATTCCCCGCCGGGGAGAACGTTGATTATAACGCGGTTTCATTTCACTGATTTTGGTACATCCACGTTGAAACAAACTGAAACAGATAAACCTTCTATTTCCCGATTTACCATTTTGCTTGCCAAGCCTTTCTGTGGAACAAGTCTGCAGTATAGAGCATTGGTTTCTTAAACTTTGACACTTAAACAACGTTTTTTTCTTGCCAACCAAAAAACATACCACATTTTCACTCATGGTAGCTTGTATCACACGCCATCTACTGTTTGTTTCTTGAAGAGAGTACTTTCCTTGACGGACATTGTGCTCAATTTCATGCCATCTTCGGTTATTTCTCTAACTACGTCATTGAAATTGACTCTTTTGTCAAACTGGAAACTTTTAAATTGAGACATTACCTCATTTCAAGCCGAATGTTTTACTTTTGATATGCAACAACTTCTTCAGTAGCGTAACTGTTTACTAACTAACTCCGTGTATCCACGGGTCGCTTCCAGTCGTGATGTGATCGGGAACGCGGGCCAGCTGCACAAGTCAATGAATATAACACACCGGCTGTCGTCGCCTAGAGATAACTGAAGACCTGGATATCCCAGCACCCATGGTAGCACGCGCCCAAGGTGTTGGTAATTGAAGAGTGTCCCAGTGCGTATTAATTAGAGATTCTCGGAGAGACTGTTGACAATAGTCGACGTCCTCGGTAGTATAGTGGTCAGTATCCCCGCCTGTCACGCGGGAGACCGGGGTTCAATTCCCCGCCGGGGAGAACGTTGATTATAACGTGGTTTCATTTCACTTATTTTGGTACATCCACGTTGAAACAAACTGAAACAGATAAACCTTCTATTTCCCGATTTACCATTTTGCTTGCCAAGCCTTTCTGTGGAACAAGTCTGCAGTATAGAGCATTGGTTTCTTAAACTTTGACACTTAAACAACGTTTTTTTCTTGCCAACCAAAAAACATACCACATTTTCACTCATGGTAGCTTGTATCACACGCCATCTACTGTTTGTTTCTTGAAGAGAGTACTTTCCTTGACGGACATTGTGCTCAATTTCATGCCATCTTCGGTTTATTTCTCTAACTACCTCATTGAAATTGACTCTTTTGTCAAACTGGAAACTTTTAAATTGAGACATTACCTCATTTCAAGCCGAATGTTTTACTTTTGATATGCAACAACTTCTTCAGTAGCGTAACTGTTTACTAACTAACTCCGTGTATCCACGGGTCGCTTCCAGTCGTGATGTGATCGGGAACGCGGGCCAGCTGCACAAGTCAATGAATATAACACACCGGCTGTCGTCGCCTAGAGATAACTGAAGACCTGGATATCCCAGCACCCATGGTAGCACGCGCCCAAGGTGTTGGTAATTGAAGAGTGTCCCAGTGCGTGTTAATTAGAGATTCTCGGAGAGACTGTTGACAATAGTCGACGTCCTCGGTAGTATAGTGGTCAGTATCCCCGCCTGTCACGCGGGAGACCGGGTTCAATTCCCCGCCGGGGAGAACGTTGATTATAACGCGGTTTCATTTCACTGATTTTGGTACATCCACGTTGAAACAAACTGAAACAGATAAACCTTCTATTTCCCGATTTACCATTTTGCTTGCCAAGCCTTTCTGTGGAACAAGTCTGCAGTATAGAGCATTGGTTTCTTAAACTTTGACACTTAAACAACGTTTTTTTCTTGCCAACCAAAAAACATACCACATTTTCACTCATGGTAGCTTGTATCACACGCCATCTACTGTTTGTTTCTTGAAGAGAGTACTTTCCTTGACGGACATTGTGCTCAATTTCATGCCATCTTCGGTTTATTTCTCTAACTACCTCATTGAAATTGACTCTTTTGTCAAACTGGAAACTTTTAAATTGAGACATTACCTCATTTCAAGCCGAATGTTTTACTTTTGATATGCAACAACTTCTTCAGTAGCGTAACTGTTTACTAACTAACTCCGTGTATCCACGGGTCGCTTCCAGTCGTGATGTGATCGGGAACGCGGGCCAGCTGCACAAGTCAATGAATATAACACACCGGCCGTCGTCGCCTAGAGATAACTGAAGACCTGGATATCCCAGCACCCATGGTAGCACGCGCCCAAGGTGTTGGTAATTGAAGAGTGTCCCAGTGCGTGTTAATTAGAGATTCTCGGAGAGACTGTTGACAATATTCGACGTCCTCGGTAGTATAGTGGTCAGTATCCCCGCCTGTCACGCGGGAGACCGGGGTTCAATTCCCCGCCGGGGAGAACGTTGATTATAACGCGGTTTCATTTCACTGATTTTGGTACATCCACGTTGAAACAAACTGAAACAGATAAACCTTCTATTTCCCGATTTACCATTTTGCTTGCCAAGCCTTTCTGTGGAACAAGTCTGCAGTATAGAGCATTGGTTTCTTAAACTTTGACACTTAAACAACGTTTTTTTCTTGCCAACCAAAAAACATACCACATTTTCACTCATGGTAGCTTGTATCACACGCCATCTACTGTTTGTTTCTTGAAGAGAGTACTTTCCTTGACGGACATTGTGCTCAATTTCATGCCATCTTCGGTTTATTTCTCTAACTACCTCATTGAAATTGACTCTTTTGTCAAACTGGAAACTTTTAAATTGAGACATTACCTCATTTCAAGCCGAATGTTTTACTTTTGATATGCAACAACTTCTTCAGTAGCGTAACTGTTTACTAACTAACTCCGTGTATCCACGGGTCGCTTCCAGTCGTGATGTGATCGGGAACGCGGGCCAGCTGCACAAGTCAATGAATATAACACACCGGCTGTCGTCGCCTAGAGATAACTGAAGACCTGGATATCCCAGCACCATGGTAGCACGCGCCCAGGTGTTGGTAATTGAAGAGTGTCCCAGTGCGTGTTAATTAGAGATTCTCGGAGAGACTGTTGACAATAGTCGACGTCCTCGGTAGTATAGTGGTCAGTATCCCCGCCTGTCACGCGGGAGACCGGGGTTCAATTCCCCGCCGGGGAGAACGTTGATTATAACGCGGTTTCATTTCACTGATTTTGGTACATCCACGTTGAAACAAACTGAAACAGATAAACCTTCTATTTCCCGATTTACCATTTTGCTTGCCAAGCCTTTCTGTGGAACAAGTCTGCAGTATAGAGCATTGGTTTCTTAAACTTTGACACTTAAACAACGTTTTTTTCTTGCCAACCAAAAAACATACCACATTTTCACTCATGGTAGCTTGTATCACACGCCATCTACTGTTTGTTTCTTGAAGAGAGTACTTTCCTTGACGGACATTGTGCTGAATTTCATGCCATCTTCGGTTTATTTCTCTAACTACCTCATTGAAATTGACTCTTTTGTCAAACTGGAAACTTTTAAATTGAGACATTACCTCATTTCAAGCCGAATGTTTTACTTTTGATATGCAACAACTTCTTCAGTAGCGTAACTGTTTACTAACTAACTCCGTGTATCCACGGGTCGCTTCCAGTCGTGATGTGATCGGGAACGCGGGCCAGCTGCACAAGTCAATGAATATAACACACCGGCTGTCGTCGCCTAGAGATAACTGAAGACCTGGATATCCCAGCACCCATGGTAGCACGCGCCCAAGGTGTTGGTAATTGAAGAGTGTCCCAGTGCGTGTTAATTAGAGATTCTCGGAGAGACTGTTGACAATAGTCGACGTCCTCGGTAGTATAGTGGTCAGTATCCCCGCCTATCACGCGGGAGACCGGGGTTCAATTCCCCGCCGGGGAGAACGTTGATTATAACGCGGTTTCATTTCACTGATTTTGGTACATCCACGTTGAAACAAACTGAAACAGATAAACCTTCTATTTCCCGATTTACCATTTTGCTTGCCAAGCCTTTCTGTGGAACAAGTCTGCAGTATAGAGCATTGGTTTCTTAAACTTTGACACTTAAACAACGTTTTTTTCTTGCCAACCAAAAAACATACCACATTTTCACTCATGGTAGCTTGTATCACACGCCATCTACTGTTTGTTTCTTGAAGAGAGTACTTTCCTTGACGGACATTGTGCTCAATTTCATGCCATCTTCGGTTTATTTCTCTAACTACCTCATTGAAATTGACTCTTTTGTCAAACTGGAAACTTTTAAATTGAGACATTACCTCATTTCAAGCCGAATGTTTTACTTTTGATATGCAACAACTTCTTCAGTAGCGTAACTGTTTACTAACTAACTCCGTGTATCCACGGGTCGCTTCCAGTCGTGATGTGATCGGGAACGCGGGCCAGCTGCACAAGTCAATGAATATAACACACCGGCTGTCGTCGCCTAGAGATAACTGAAGACCTGGATATCCCAGCACCATGGTAGCACGCGCCCAGGTGTTGGTAATTGAAGAGTGTCCCAGTGCGTGTTAATTAGAGATTCTCGGAGAGACTGTTGACAATAGTCGACGTCCTCGGTAGTATAGTGGTCAGTATCCCCGCTTGTCACGCGCCAGACCGGGGTTCAATTCCCCGCCGGGGAGAACGTTGATTATAACGCGGTTTCATTTCACTGATTTTGGTACATCCACGTTGAAACAAACTGAAACAGATAAACCTTCTATTTCCCGATTTACCATTTTGCTTGCCAAGCCTTTCTGTGGAACAAGTCTGCAGTATAGAGCATTGGTTTCTTAAACTTTGACACTTAAACAACGTTTTTTTCTTGCCAACCAAAAAACATACCACATTTTCACTCATGGTAGCTTGTATCACACGCCATCTACTGTTTGTTTCTTGAAGAGAGTACTTTCCTTGACGGACATTGTGCTGAATTTCATGCCATCTTCGGTTTATTTCTCTAACTACCTCATTGAAATTGACTCTTTTGTCAAACTGGAAACTTTTAAATTGAGACATTACCTCATTTCAAGCCGAATGTTTTACTTTTGATATGCAACAACTTCTTCAGTAGCGTAACTGTTTACTAACTAACTCCGTGTATCCACGGGTCGCTTCCAGTCGTGATGTGATCGGGAACGCGGGCCAGCTGCACAAGTCAATGAATATAACACACCGGCTGTCGTCGCCTAGAGACAACTGAAGACCTGGATATCCCAGCACCCATGGTAGCACGCGCCCAAGGTGTTGGTAATTGAAGAGTGTCCCAGTGCGTGTTAATTAGAGATTCTCGGAGAGACTGTTGACAATAGTCGACGTCCTCGGTAGTATAGTGGTCAGTATCCCCGCCTGTCACGCGGGAGACCGGGGTTCAATTCCCCGCCGGGGAGAACGTTGATTATAACGCGGTTTCATTTAACTGATTTTGGTACATCCACGTTGAAACAAACTGAAACAGATAAACCTTCTATTTCCCGATTTACCATTTTGCTTGCCAAGCCTTTCTGTGGAACAAGTCTGCAGTATAGAGCATTGGTTTCTTAAACTTTGACACTTAAACAACGTTTTTTTCTTGCCAACCAAAAAACATACCACATTTTCACTCATGGTAGCTTGTATCACACGCCATCTACTGTTTGTTTCTTGAAGAGAGTACTTTCCTTGACGGACATTGTGCTCAATTTCATGCCATCTTCGGTTTATTTCTCTAACTACCTCATTGAAATTGACTCTTTTGTCAAACTGGAAACTTTTAAATTGAGACATTACCTCATTTCAAGCCGAATGTTTTACTTTTGATATGCAACAACTTCTTCAGTAGCGTAACTGTTTACTAACTAACTCCGTGTATCCACGGGTCGCTTCCAGTCGTGATGTGATCGGGAACGCGGGCCAGCTGCACAAGTCAATGAATATAACACACCGGCTGTCGTCGCCTAGAGATAACTGAAGACCTGGATATCCCAGCACCCATGGTAGCACGCGCCCAAGGTGTTGGTAATTGAAGAGTGTCCCAGTGCGTGTTAATTAGAGATTCTCGGAGAGACTGTTGACAATAGTCGACGTCCTCGGTAGTATAGTGGTTAGCTTTTTGAGGAGTTTTCCAGGGGGGAAGAAACTTGTATGTATGGGGGAGCAATTTTAAAAAATTTAAAAAGGCTATTAAAAAATGCAAGATGCTAAAAGAGAGATAGATAAGAGAAATAAAATGAGTATTGCTAATCTACAGGGAGTGGGGATTCTACATGGGAAAAGGGGATGTCCTCGTCTTCGGGGTTTGTTGCACCATGATGGAAGTGGGCACACACCATTTCCATTGATCCCTGGATTGCTGCTAATCGGGCCTTGAATCGAAATGCGCCCCAGGTCCGACCGTCGATACCAAGTATCGAGCGAATGTCTTCGTTCCTGGGGTTCCATGATCCAAGGGACCCGACAACCAGGGGAAGAATCCTACCAAGCGAAGAATATTTTTCAATCTTTCGCTGGTAGGCGTTCTCCATGCTCCCTGGTTGGTCGTAGCAGACCACGACGTCAACCATCACCCGGGAACCAGATAAGAGAAATTCGACATCTGGTCTTAAACGTTGCCCGGGGATGGCTTTGTTGACAGTAACGTCGTGGCCTTGCTCGACTAGCAGCGTTTCCAGGAGATCTTGGACGGTGTTGTGCCTCTTGGTGGCTAACTGGAGACCTTCTTCACAGTGGTTTAAAACGTGATACCCAGTCTCATTTTCCTTCCCACATCGTCGGCAACTCGTATCCTGCTCCTGAGAGCAAAACCACGAGTGCCCTCGAAGAGGAAGGATGTCGAGCCGGGCTCTGTGAAGGTATCTCCAGTCGCGAAAGGAGAGGGGCGTACGGCAGGATACCAGGCGAGCCATGTCTTTTGATGTACCTTCCAGGGAGAGGCAATTGGCAACAACTCCCTGGTGGCTCTTGTCGGTGAGAAGGTTCCTGGTATAGCGCTGCCGTGCTACTTTCCGAAGTCCGCGGACTGCCTTAACTGGGCTTACGGAGACGTCATCGGCGACAATTCGTAAGTTTTCGTCGCCGGATACATCAATCCGCACTCCCAGTCGTTTGGCAGCTTGACGGGCAAGAGTCCAAAGGTTAGACCCTGCCTCCGCGTACCTCAGTCTGTAGAGCCCCCCATCCACGGATCCTGAAAGATATTCCCCAACTGGTAACACTCCTGGATGCTCGGTTCTGAACCCTCGCCGAATGGTGTCGTGGAGCTGCTCTCTGCAAATATTCCTCACTGTAGGATCTCTACAAGTGAGGAGCTGAGCAGCTCTGGCGATGGTCCAGATGTCAGCATCATCAGTGAGGCGGCATGTTCCTAGGCCCCCAACCCGCCGATCCGCATAGAAAAAGGGGACCGTTGCGTGGTTGGGTAAGTTGCAAATAAGGCCTAGGAACTTCCTGCACTCAGTGTCCAGTTGGGTAAGGGAATCTTTCAGGACCCGACCCGAAGCGAGGTGATGGGAAAGGGAGGGAAGAAGGTGACTACGGAAAATTTCAAGTTTTTGCCATGGTGCAAGGTTAGAGGCGGCAATCTTGTCGAGGTTAGGGATGAGGTCAGTTGGTGGTCGGAACCGCAATTTTCCGCCGATCGGTGTACCAAGATAAGTTTCTTGGTCGTCTGGCCCCAAGCACCGAATTAACTGTTCATCAATTCGGCACTGGGCCTCCGACGGCTTGCCTTTGTCGAAGACCAGGCAAGCACACTTCCCGGCATTAAATTGCAGCCCCAAGGTGTTTGCAGTGAGGGATAAGACGTGAAAAATATTCTGGAGCTCGGAAGGAGAACTTGCAACCACGGCAATGTCGTCAGCATATGCCGTGGTTTTCACGAGCGAGCCAAATAATAAAAATCCGGGGTTAATATTGGACTTTCCGGCCCTGACGATGGGCTCGGAAGCCAGGTTAAAAATAGGGGAACTAAGAGCGTCACCCTGGCGAACACCCGCTGTCGGGAAAATGCGGATGGATTCTTTCCCAACGGCAAAATCCATCCGATTTCCCGAATATATGTCCACCAGGATGCGCCGGAGGTCTTCTGGTATTGGAAGTGATGTGAACAACTCATTCAGAACGGCGTGAGGCACAGAACCAAACGCATTGCACATGTCAAGCCATGCTATAGACATGTGCCTTCGTTTGGTCTTTGTCTCCTCGACAACCGTCTGTAAGAGCTGTGTATGTTCCTGAATACCATGGACCCCCGGGAGGAAACCCTTTTGCTCAGGAGATAACCAGCCAAGGTCTGAAGCGACCTCCGTTATTCTCTGGCTGATTACTCCCGAGAACAGTTTGTAAATGGTAGGAAGAAGGGATATTGGTCTAAAGTTGGAATAGTCGCTACTGTCCCCTTTCTTGAAAATGGGGACAGTTCGCGATGTCTTCCAACAGTTAGGAATCCCTAGCTTCCAAACCATTTTACAAACTGTTTCCAGCAGAATGCAGTTGGGGTCGATGGCTCTTAGATGACGGTATTCTAGGCCATCAACCCCTGGTGATGTGTTGGTAGCCCGGCGAAGCTTAGCTTGAAGCTCTTGTTGGGTTGGCGCACGATTAAGGAAGTTCATCTGGTCCTCTGATGGTTGGGACCAGTCGCAGGTGTCGTAGAGTTCCCTCGCACTTTGGCACTGCTGCGGAGATGGTCTCAATCGGTTGTAGGTCCTCTTGAGATATTCCTCCGCAGCTTGTACAGTACCATCGTAGGAGGGTGAACGGTCTTCGAGCACCTCTCGAACGGCTCTTCTTGGGTATATGTTGAAGAGCCGCTGAATCTTCCTTGCCTCGTACGCCTTTTTCTTGATCTGTCGCCGGGCCTTCTGCATCTGCCGGTTTTGATTTCTTTTTCTTTGGTCAGGGTTTCCTCGAGGTTGTTCAGGGCTAGGGTCTTGTAAAATTTGTGATTTAGGCAGCCAGTCAGCTGAGCAACGTTCGAGGACGTCGTTTAAGTCATTTAAAGTCTCACAGCTCAAGAAGGCAGGAGCCCAGAGACTAACAAAATCGTCGTTCCTTTGGCTCTGCTCTTCTGAGCTGTTGTGACGACGTCCTCGATTGCTTTGCTGACTGGGGACATAGGATAAAATCTCGGGGTTAGGTGAGGGGTCTAAAATCTCTTCTGATAAAATTTGGGGGTTTATATTTTCTTGGGGAGGGAGTTCATAAAGCCAACTAAAATTTTGTGTACTAAAAGACGTGGCGAACTCCCTCCTGAGATCATAGTGGTCAGTATCCCCGCCTGTCACGCGGGAGACCGGGGTTCAATTCCCCGCCGGGGAGAACGTTGATTACAACGCGGTTTCATTTCACTGATTTTGGTACATCCACGTTGAAACAAACTGAAACAGATAAACCTTCTATTTCCCGATTTACCATTTTGCTTGCCAAGCCTTTCTGTGGAACAAGTCTGCAGTATAGAGCATTGGTTTCTTAAACTTTGACACTTAAACAACGTTTTTTTCTTGCCAACCAAAAAACATACCACATTTTCACTCATGGTAGCTTGTATCACACGCCATCTACTGTTTGTTTCTTGAAGAGAGTACTTTCCTTGACGGACATTGTGCTGAATTTCATGCCATCTTCGGTTTATTTCTCTAACTACCTCATTGAAATTGACTCTTTTGTCAAACTGGAAACTTTTAAATTGAGACATTACCTCATTTCAAGCCGAATGTTTTACTTTTGATATGCAACAACTTCTTCAGTAGCGTAACTGTTTACTAACTAACTCCGTGTATCCACGGGTCGCTTCCAGTCGTGATGTGATCGGGAACGCGGGCCAGCTGCACAAGTCAATGAATATAACACACCGGCTGTCGTCGCCTAGAGATAACTGAAGACCTGGATATCCCAGCACCCATGGTAGCACGCGCCCAAGGTGTTGGTAATTGAAGAGTGTCCCAGTGCGTGTTAATTAGAGATTCTCGGAGAGACTGTTGACAGTAGTCGACGTCCTCGGTAGTATAGTGGTCAGTATCCCCGCCTGTCACGCGGGAGACCGGGGTTCAATCCCCGCCGGGGAGAACGTTGATTATAACGCGGTTTCATTTCACTGATTTTGGTACATCCACGTTGAAACAAACTGAAACAGATAAACCTTCTATTTCCCGATTTACCATTTTGCTTGCCAAGCCTTTCTGTGGAACAAGTCTGCAGTATAGAGCATTGGTTTCTTAAACTTTGACACTTAAACAACGTTTTTTTCTTGCCAACCAAAAAACATACCACATTTTCACTCATGGTAGCTTGTATCACACGCCATCTACTGTTTGTTTCTTGAAGAGAGTACTTTCCTTGACGGACATTGTGCTCAATTTCATGCCATCTTCGGTTTATTCTCTAACTACCTCATTGAAATTGACTCTTTTGTCAAACTGGAAACTTTTAAATTGAGACATTACCTCATTTCAAGCCGAATGTTTTACTTTTGATATGCAACAACTTCTTCAGTAGCGTAACTGTTTACTAACTAACTCCGTGTATCCACGGGTCGCTTCAGTCGTGATGTGATCGGGAACGCGGGGCAGCTGCACAAGTCAATGAATATAACACACCGGCTGTCGTCGCCTAGAGATAACTGAAGACCTGGATATCCCAGCACCCATGGTAGCACGCGCCCAAGGTGTTGGTAATTGAAGAGTGTCCCAGTGCGTGTTAATTAGAGATTCTCGGAGAGACTGTTGACAGTAGTCGACGTCCTCGGTAGTATAGTGGTCAGTATCCCCGCCTGTCACGCGGGAGACCGGGGTTCAATTCCCCGCCGGAGAGAACGTTGATTATAACGCGGTTTCATTTCACTGATTTTGGTACATCCACGTTGAAACAAACTGAAACAGATAAACCTTCTATTTCCCGATTTACCATTTTGCTTGCCAAGCCTTTCTGTGGAACAAGTCTGCAGTATGGAGCATTGGTTTCTTAAACTTTGACACTTAAACAACGTTTTTTTCTTGCCAACCAAAAAACATACCACATTTTCACTCATGGTAGCTTGTATCACACGCCATCTACTGTTTGTTTCTTGAAGAGAGTACTTTCCTTGACGGACATTGTGCTCAATTTCATGCCATCTTCGGTATATTTCTCTAACTACCTCATTGAAATTGACTCTTTTGTCAAACTGGAAACTTTTAAATTGAGACATTACCTCATTTCAAGCCGAATGTTTTACTTTTGATATGCAACAACTTCTTCAGTAGCGTAACTGTTTACTAACTAACTCCGTGTATCCACGGGTCGCTTCCAGTCGTGATGTGATCGGGAACGCGGGCCAGCTGCACAAGTCAATGAATATAACACACCGGCTGTCGTCGCCTAGAGATAACTGAAGACCTGGATATCCCAGCACCCATGGTAGCACGCGCCCAAGGTGTTGGTAATTGAAGAGTGTCCCAGTGCGTGTTAATTAGAGATTCTCGGAGAGACTGTTGACAATAGTCGACGTCCTCGGTAGTATAGTGGTCAGTATCCCCGCCTGTCACACGGGAGACCGGGGTTCAATTCCCCGCCGGGGAGAACGTTGATTATAACGCGGTTTCATTTCACTGATTTTGGTACATCCACGTTGAAACAAACTGAAACAGATAAACCTTCTATTTCCCGATTTACCATTTTGCTTGCCAAGCCTTTCTGTGGAACAAGTCTGCAGTATAGAGCATTGGTTTCTTAAACTTTGACACTTAAACAACGTTTTTTTCTTGCCAACCAAAAAACATACCACATTTTCACTCATGGTAGCTTGTATCACACGCCATCTACTGTTTGTTTCTTGAAGAGAGTACTTTCCTTGACGGACATTGTGCTCAATTTCATGCCATCTTTGGTTTATTTCTCTAACTACCTCATTGAAATTGACTCTTTTGTCAAACTGGAAACTTTTAAATTGAGACATTACCTCATTTCAAGCCGAATGTTTTACTTTTGATATGCAACAACTTCTTCAGTAGCGTAACTGTTTACTAACTAACTCCGTGTATCCACGGGTCGCTTCCAGTCGTGATGTGATCGGGAACGCGGGGCAGCTGCACAAGTCAATGAATATAACACACCGGCTGTCGTCGCCTAGAGATAACTGAAGACCTGGATATCCCAGCACCCATGGTAGCACGCGCCCAAGGTGTTGGTAATTGAAGAGTGTCCCAGTGCGTGTTAATTAGAGATTCTCGGAGAGACTGTTGACAATAGTCGACGTCGTCGGTAGTATAGTGGTCAGTATCCCCGCCTGTCACGCGGGAGACCGGGGTTCAATTCCCCGCCGGGGAGAACGTTGATTATAACGCGGTTTCATTTCACTGATTTTGGTACATCCACGTTGAAACAAACTGAAACAGATAAACCTTCTATTTCCCGATTTACCATTTTGCTTGCCAAGCCTTTCTGTGGAACAAGTCTGCAGTATAGAGCATTGGTTTCTTAAACTTTGACACTTAAACAACGTTTTTTTCTTGCCAACCAAAAAACATACCACATTTTCACTCATGGTAGCTTGTATCACACGCCATCTACTGTTTGTTTCTTGAAGAGAGTACTTTCCTTGACGGACATTGTGCTCAATTTCATGCCATCTTCGGTTTATTTCTCTAACTACCTCATTGAAATTGACTCTTTTGTCAAACTGGAAACTTTTAAATTGAGACATTACCTCATTTCAAGCCGAATGTTTTACTTTTGATATGCAACAACTTCTTCAGTAGCGTAACTGTTTACTAACTAACTCCGTGTATCCACGGGTCGCTTCCAGTCGTGATGTGATCGGGAACGCGGGCCAGCTGCACAAGTCAATGAATATAACACACCGGCTGTCGTCGCCTAGAGATAACTGAAGACCTGGATATCCCAGCACCCATGGTAGCACGCGCCAAGGTGTTGGTAATTGAAGAGTGTCCCAGTCCGTGTTAATTAGAGATTCTCGGAGAGACTGTTGACAATAGTCGACGTCCTCGGTAGTATAGTGGTCAGTATCCCCGCCTGTCACGCGGGAGACCGGGGTTCAATTCCCCGCCGGGGAGAACGTTGATTATAACGCGGTTTCATTTCACTGATTTTGGTACATCCACGTTGAAACAAACTGAAACAGATAAACCTTCTATTTCCCGATTTACCATTTTGCTTGCCAAGCCTTTCTGTGGAACAAGTCTGCAGTATAGAGCATTGGTTTCTTAAACTTTGACACTTAAACAACGTTTTTTTCTTGCCAACCAAAAAACATACCACATTTTCACTCATGGTAGCTTGTATCACACGCCATCTACTGTTTGTTTCTTGAAGAGAGTACTTTCCTTGACGGACATTGTGCTCAATTTCATGCCATCTTCGGTTTATTTCTCTAACTACCTCATTGAAATTGACTCTTTTGTCAAACTGGAAACTTTTAAATTGAGACATTACCTCATTTCAAGCCGAATGTTTTACTTTTGATATGCAACAACTTCTTCAGTAGCGTAACTGTTTACTAACTAACTCCGTGTATCCACGGGTCGCTTCCAGTCGTGATGTGATCGGGAACGCGGGCCAGCTGCACAAGTCAATGAATATAACACACCGGCTGTCGTCGCCTAGAGATAACTGAAGACCTGGATATCCCAGCACCCATGGTAGCACGCGCCCAATGTGTTGGTAATTGAAGAGTGTCCCAGTGCGTGTTAATTAGAGATTCTCGGAGAGACTGTTGACAATAGTCGACGTCCTCGGTAGTATAGTGGTCAGTATCCCCGCCTGTCACGCGGGAGACCGGGGTTCAATTCCCCGCCGGGGAGAACGTTGATTATAACGCGGTTTCATTTCACTGATTTTGGTACATCCACGTTGAAACAAACTGAAACAGATAAACCTTCTATTTCCCGATTTACCATTTTGCTTGCCAAGCCTTTCTGTGGAACAAGTCTGCAGTATAGAGCATTGGTTTCTTAAACTTTGACACTTAAACAACGTTTTTTTCTTGCCAACCAAAAAACATACCACATTTTCACTCATGGTAGCTTGTATCACACGCCATCTACTGTTTGTTTCTTGAAGAGAGTACTTTCCTTGACGGACATTGTGCTCAATTTCATGCCATCTTCGGTTTATTTCTCTAACTACCTCATTGAAATTGACTCTTTTGTCAAACTGGAAACTTTTAAATTGAGACATTACCTCATTTCAAGCCGAATGTTTTACTTTTGATATGCAACAACTTCTTCAGTAGCGTAACTGTTTACTAACTAACTCCGTGTATCCACGGGTCGCTTCCAGTCGTGATGTGATCGGGAACGCGGGCCAGCTGCACAAGTCAATGAATATAACACACCGGCCGTCGTCGCCTAGAGATAACTGAAGACCTGGATATCCCAGCACCCATGGTAGCACGCGCCCAAGGTGTTGGTAATTGAAGAGTGTCCCAGTGCGTGTTAATTAGAGATTCTCGGAGAGACTGTTGACAATAGTCGACGTCCTCGGTAGTATAGTGGTCAGTATCCCCGCCTGTCACGCGGGAGACCGGGGTTCAATCCCGCCGGGGAGAACGTTGATTATAACGAGGTTTCATTTCACTGATTTTGGTACATCCACGTTGAAACAAACTGAAACAGATAAACCTTCTATTTCCCGATTTACCATTTTGCTTGCCAAGCCTTTCTGTGGAACAAGTCTGCAGTATAGAGCATTGGTTTCTTAAACTTTGACACTTAAACAACGTTTTTTTCTTGCCAACCAAAAAACATACCACATTTTCCCTCATGGTAGCTTGTATCACACGCCATCTACTGTTTGTTTCTTGAAGAGAGTACTTTCCTTGACGGACATTGTGCTCAATTTCATGCCATCTTCGGTTATTTCTCTAACTACCTCATTGAAATTGACTCTTTTGTCAAACTGGAAACTTTTAAATTGAGACATTACCTCATTTCAAGCCGAATGTTTTACTTTTGATATGCAACAACTTCTTCAGTAGCGTAACTGTTTACTAACTAACTCCGTGTATCCACGGGTCGCTTCCAGTCGTGATGTGATCGGGAACGCGGGCCAGCTGCACAAGTCAATGAATATAACACACCGGCCGTCGTCGCCTAGAGATAACTGAAGACCTGGATATCCCAGCACCCATGGTAGCACGCGCCCAAGGTGTTGGTAATTGAAGAGTGTCCCAGTGCGTGTTAATTAGAGATTCTCGGAGAGACTGTTGACAATAGTCGACGTCCTCGGTAGTATAGTGGTCAGTATCCCCGCCTGTCACGCGGGAGACCGGGGTTCAATTCCCCGCCGGGGAGAACGTTGATTATAATGCGGTTTTATTTCACTGATTTTGGTACATCCACGTTGAAACAAACTGAAACAGATAATCCTTCTATTTCCCGATTTACCATTTTGCTTGCCAAGCCTTTCTGTGGAACAAGTCTGCAGTATAGAGCATTGGTTTCTTAAACTTTGACACTTAAACAACGTTTTTTTCTTGCCAACCAAAAAACATACCACATTTTCACTCATGGTAGCTTGTATCACACGCCATCTACTGTTTGTTTCTTGAAGAGAGTACTTTCCTTGACGGACATTGTGCTCAATTTCATGCCATCTTCGGTTTATTTCTCTAACTACCTCATTGAAATTGACTCTTTTGTCAAACTGGAAACTTTTAAATTGAGACATTACCTCATTTCAAGCCGAATGTTTTACTTTTGATATGCAACAACTTCTTCAGTAGCGTAACTGTTTACTAACTAACTCCGTGTATCCACGGGTCGCTTCCAGTCGTGATGTGATCGGGAACGCGGGCCAGCTGCACAAGTCAATGAATATAACACACCGGCCGTCGTCGCCTAGAGATAACTGAAGACCTGGATATCCCAGCACCCATGGTAGCACGCGCCCAAGGTGTTGGTAATTGAAGAGTGTCCCAGTGCGTGTTAATTAGAGATTCTCGGAGAGACTGTTGACAATAGTCGACGTCCTCGGTAGTATAGTGGTCAGTATCCCCGCCTGTCACGCGGGAGACCGGGGTTCAATTCCCCGCCGGGGAGAACGTTGATTATAATGCGGTTTTATTTCACTGATTTTGGTACATCCACGTTGAAACAAACTGAAACAGATAATCCTTCTATTTCCCGATTTACCATTTTGCTTGCCAAGCCTTTCTGTGGAACAAGTCTGCAGTATAGAGCATTGGTTTCTTAAACTTTGACACTTAAACAACGTTTTTTTCTTGCCAACCAAAAAACATACCACATTTTCACTCATGGTAGCTTGTATCACACGCCATCTACTGTTTGTTTCTTGAAGAGAGTACTTTCCTTGACGGACATTGTGCTCAATTTCATGCCATCTTCGGTTTATTTCTCTAACTACCTCATTGAAATTGACTCTTTTGTCAAACTGGAAACTTTTAAATTGAGACATTACCTCATTTCAAGCCGAATGTTTTACTTTTGATATGCAACAACTTCTTCAGTAGCGTAACTGTTTACTAACTAACTCCGTGTATCCACGGGTCGCTTCCAGTCGTGATGTGATCGGGAACGCGGGCCAGCTGCACAAGTCAATGAATATAACACACCGGCTGTCGTCGCCTAGAGATAACTGAAGACCTGGATATCCCAGCACCCATGGTAGCACGCGCCCAAGGTGTTGGTAATTGAAGAGTGTCCCAGTGCGTGTTAATTAGAGATTCTCGGAGAGACTGTTGACAATAGTCGACGTCCTCGGTAGTATAGTGGTCAGTATCCCCGCCTGTCACGCGGGAGACCGGGGTTCAATTCCCCGCCGGGGAGAACGTTGATTATAACGCGGTTTCATTTCACTGATTTTGGTACATCCACGTTGAAACAAACTGAAACAGATAAACCTTCTATTTCCCGATTTACCATTTTGCTTGCCAAGCCTTTCTGTGGAACAAGTCAGCAGTATAGAGCATTGGTTTCTTAAACTTTGACACTTAAACAACGTTTTTTCTTGCCAACCAAAAAACATACCACATTTTCACTCATGGTAGCTTGTATCACACGCCATCTACTGTTTGTTTCTTGAAGAGAGTACTTTCCTTGACGGACATTGTGCTCAATTTCATGCCATCTTCGGTTTATTTCTCTAACTACCTCATTGAAATTGACTCTTTTGTCAAACTGGAAACTTTTAAATTGAGACATTACCTCATTTCAAGCCGAATGTTTTACTTTTGATATGCAACAACTTCTTCAGTAGCGTAACTGTTTACTAACTAACTCCGTGTATCCACGGGTCGCTTCCAGTCGTGATGTGATCGGGAACGCGGGCCAGCTGCACAAGTCAATGAATATAACACACCGGCCGTCGTCGCCTAGAGATAACTGAAGACCTGGATATCCCAGCACCCATGGTAGCACGCGCCCAAGGTGTTGGTAATTGAAGAGTGTCCCAGTGCGTGTTAATTAGAGATTCTCGGAGAGACTGTTGACAATAGTCGACGTCCTCGGTAGTATAGTGGTCAGTATCCCCGCCTGTCACGCGGGAGACCGGGGTTCAATTCCCCGCCGGGGAGAACGTTGATTATAACGCGGTTTCATTTCACTGATTTTGGTACATCCACGTTGAAACAAACTGAAACAGATAACCTTCTATTTCCCGATTTACCATTTTGCTTGCCAAGCCTTTCTGTGGAACAAGTCTGCAGTATAGAGCATTGTTTCTTAAACTTTGACACTTAAACAACGTTTTTTTCTTGCCAACCAAAAAACATACCACATTTTCACTCATGGTAGCTTGTATCACACGCCATCTACTGTTTGTTTCTTGAAGAGAGTACTTTCCTTGACGGACATTGTGCTCAATTTCATGCCATCTTCGGTTTATTTCTCTAACTACCTCATTGAAATTGACTCTTTTGTCAAACTGGAAACTTTTAAATTGAGACATTACCTCATTTCAAGCCGAATGTTTTACTTTTGATATGCAACAACTTCTTCAGTAGCGTAACTGTTTACTAACTAACTCCGTGTATCCACGGGTCGCTTCCAGTCGTGATGTGATCGGGAACGCGGGCCAGCTGCACAAGTCAATGAATATAACACACCGGCCGTCGTCGCCTAGAGATAACTGAAGACCTGGATATCCCAGCACCCATGGTAGCACGCGCCCAAGGTGTTGGTAATTGAAGAGTGTCCCAGTGCGTGTTAATTAGAGATTCTCGGAGAGACTGTTGACAATAGTTGACGTCCTCGGTAGTATAGTGGTCAGTATCCCCGCCTGTCACGCGGGAGACCGGGGTTCTATTCCCCGCCGGGGAGAACGTTGATTATAACGCGGTTTCATTTCACTGATTTTGGTACATCCACGTTGAAACAAACTGAAACAGATAAACCTTCTATTTCCCGATTTACCATTTTGCTTGCCAAGCCTTTCTGTGGAACAAGTCTGCAGTATAGAGCATTGGTTTCTTAAACTTTGACACTTAAACAACGTTTTTTTCTTGCCAACCAAAAAACATACCACATTTTCACTCATGGTAGCTTGTATCACACGCCATCTACTGTTTGTTTCTTGAAGAGAGTACTTTCCTTGACGGACATTGTGCTCAATTTCATGCCATCTTCGGTTTATTTCTCTAACTACCTCATTGAAATTGACTCTTTTGTCAAACTGGAAACTTTTAAATTGAGACATTACCTCATTTCAAGCCGAATGTTTTACTTTTGATATGCAACAACTTCTTCAGTAGCGTAACTGTTTACTAACTAACTCCGTGTATCCACGGGTCGCTTCCAGTCGTGATGTGATCGGGAACGCGGGCCAGCTGCACAAGTCAATGAATATAACACACCGGCGTCGTCGCCTAGAGATAACTGAAGACCTGGATATCCCAGCACCCATGGTAGCACGCGCCCAAGGTGTTGGTAATTGAAGAGTGTCCCAGTGCGTGTTAATTAGAGATTCTCGGAGAGACTGTTGACAATAGTTGACGTCCTCGGTAGTATAGTGGTCAGTATCCCCGCCTGTCACGCGGGAGACCGGGGTTCAATTCCCCGCCGGGGAGAACGTTGATTATAACGCGGTTTCATTTCACTGATTTTGGTACATCCACGTTGAAACAAACTGAAACAGATAAACCTTCTATTTCCCGATTTACCATTTTGCTTGCCAAGCCTTTCTGTGGAACAAGTCTGCAGTATAGAGCATTGGTTTCTTAAACTTTGACACTTAAACAACGTTTTTTTCTTGCCAACCAAAAAACATACCACATTTTCACTCATGGTAGCTTGTATCACACGCCATCTACTGTTTGTTTCTTGAAGAGAGTACTTTCCTTGACGGACATTGTGCTCAATTTCATGCCATCTTCGGTTTATTTCTCTAACTACCTCATTGAAATTGACTCTTTTGTCAAACTGGAAACTTTTAAATTGAGACATTACCTCATTTCAAGCCGAATGTTTTACTTTTGATATGCAACAACTTCTTCAGTAGCGTAACTGTTTACTAACTAACTCCGTGTATCCACGGGTCGCTTCCAGTCGTGATGTGATCGGGAACGCGGGCCAGCTGCACAAGTCAATGAATATAACACACCGGCTGTCGTCGCCTAGAGATAACTGAAGACCTGGATATCCCAGCACCCATGGTAGCACGCGCCCAAGGTGTTGGTAATTGAAGAGTGTCCCAGTGCGTGTTAATTAGAGATTCTCGGAGAGACTGTTGACAATAGTCGACGTCCTCGGTAGTATAGTGGTTAGTTTTTAAGAGTGGTTTCCAAGGGGGAATAAACATGTATGACAGGGTGCATTTAAAATATGTATAAAAAAAAGGCTAAATAAATGAGAAGACTTTTTTTAAAAAGGAGCTAGATTAAAACGAAATAAAAATTTACTATTCTACTGGGAAAGGGGTTTCTACGTGGAGTAGGGGGAGGTTCTCGTCTTCGGGGTTTGTTGCACCATGATGGAAGTGGGCACACACCATTTCCATTGATCCCTGGATTGCTGCTAATCGGGCCTTGAATCGAAATGCACCCCAGGTCCGACCGTCGATACCAAGTATCGAGCGGATATCCTCGTTCCTGGGGTTCCATGATCCAAGAGACCCGACAACCAGGGGAAGAATCCTACCAAGCGAAGAATATTTTTCAATCTTTCACTGGTAGGCATTCTCCATGCTCCCTGGTTGGTCGTAGCAGACCACGACGTCGACCATCACCCGGGAACCAGATAAGAGAAATTCGACATCTGGTCTTAAACGTTGCCCGGGATGGCTTTGTTGACAGTAACGTCGTGGCCTTGCTTGACTAGCAGCGTTTCCAGGAGATCTTGGACGGTGTTGTGCCTCTTGGTGGCTAACTGGAGACCTTCTTCACAGTGGTTTAAAACGTGATACCCAGTCTCATTTTCCTTCCCACATCGTCGGCAACTCGTATCCTGCTCCTGAGAGCAAAACCACGAGTGCCCACGAAGAGGAAGGATGTCGAGCCGGGCTCTGTGAAGGTATCTCCAGTCGCGAAAGGAGAGGGGCGTACGGCAGGATACCAGGCGAGCCATGTCTTTTGATGTACCTTCCAGGGAGAGGCAATTGGCAACAACTCCCTGGTGGCTCTTGTCAGTGAGAAGGTTCCTGGTATAGCGCTGCCTTGCTACTTTCCGAAGTCCGCGGACTGCCTTAACTGGGCTTACGGAGACGTCATCGGCGACAATTCGTAGGTTTTTGTCGCCGGATACATCAATCCGCACTCCCAGTCGTTTGGCAGCTTGACGGGCAAGAGTCCAAAGGTTAGACCCTGCCTCCGCGTACCTCAGTCTGTAGAGCCCCCCATCCACGGATCCTGAAAGATATTCCCCAACTGGTAACACTCCTGGATGCTCGGTTCTGAACCCTCGCCGAATGGTGTCGTGGAGCTGCTCTCTGCAAATATTCCTCACTGTAGGATCTCTACAAGTGAGGAGCTGAGCAGCTCTGGCGATGGTCCAGATGTCAGCATCATCAGTGAGGCGGCATGTTCCTAGGCCCCCAACCCGCCGATCCGCATAGAAAAAGGGGACCGTTGCGTGGTTGGGTAAGTTGCAAATGAGGCCTAGGAACTTCCTGCACTCAGTGTCCAGTTGGGTAAGGGAATCTTTCAGGACCCGACCCGAAGCGAGGTGATGGGAAAGGGAGGGAAGAAGGTGACTACGGAAAATTTCAAGTTTTTGCCATGGTGCAAGGTTAGAGGCGGCAATCTTGTCGAGGTTAGGCATGAGGTCGTTGGTGGTCGGAACCGCAATTTTCCGCCGATCGGTGTACCAAGATACGTTTCTTGGTCATCTGGCCCAAGCACCGAATTAATTGTTCACCAATTCGGCACTGGGTCTCCGACGGCTTGCCTTTGTCAAAGACCAGACAAGCACACTTCCCGCAATTAAATTGCAGTCCCAGGGTGTTTGCGGTGAGGGATAAAACGTTTAAAATATATTGGAGCTCGGAAGGAGAATTTGTAACCACGGCTATGTCGTCAGCATATGCCGTGGTTTTCACGAGCGAGCCAAATAATAAAAATCCGGGGTTAATATTGGACTTTCCGGCCCTGACGAGGGGCTCGGAAGCCAGGTTAAAAATAGGGGAACTAAGAGCGTCACCCTGGCGAACACCCGCTGTCGGGAAAATGCGGATGGATTCTTTCCCAACGGCAAAATCCATCCGATTTCCCGAATATATGTCCACCAGGATGCGCCGGAGGTCTTCTGGTATTGGAAGTGATGTGAACAGCTCATTCAGAACGGCGTGAGGCACAGAACCAAACCCATTGCACATGTCCAGCCATGCTATACACATGTGCCTTC
>WJBH02000155.1:0-50000 GCA_013167095.2 Daphnia sinensis | reverse complement strand
AACATTTTGCACTGTTGAAATTTAGGAATGTGCTTATGAATGCAAACCTCACGTAAAAGTTAAGTTTTATGTACATCTCAAAATTATGAACCGTATTAATCTTACCAAAAAATTAAGTTTGATAATATTAAATGACCAAAAGACATCGTTATTTCAGGAAGATAGACAACGTTGTATGGGGGTTGTAACTCAGAGGTAGAGTGTTCGCTTCGCATGTGAAAAGTCCGGAGTTCAATCCTCCGCAATTCCAATTGTCATCAGAAAAATGTGTTATAAACTAATATGCAGTTTAATGACACTTTTATAATTGATAGACTCTTCCAATTAGAATAGATAGTTTATTGATAGATCGAAACAGAATTATTTTTACAACTGATTCGATGAAGTTATGTATGTGATTACAAATTTCACTTTGGTAAAGATTTCATGCCTGCACACATTTAAAAGAAAAATGTAATAAGTTACCCAGGTCTGTTGAATAAAGCAAAAAGAATAAAAATGATATTTGAATGTTTCCTTCAACCTTCAAAATTCGTTTATAATTAAGTTGAACTCATGGGGTTGTAACTCAGTGGTAGAGTGTTCGCTTTGCATGCGAAAAGCCCGGAGTTCAATCCTCCGCTACTCCATTAGCTTTACTTGATAGTGTAATAATTTGCATGTCGAATTGTGAAACATTGCAAGATTTTTCTGTTCTATTCTTACAAGCAAAGGAAAAAATTTTCCATTACAAAATGAAATAAGAAGATTACTCCAACGATGTCAATAACGTTGGACAGAGTTTGCATCCAAGTTGATCTCTCACATATCAACATTTTGCACTGTTGAAATTTAGGAATGTGCTTATGAATGCAAACCTCACGTAAAAGTTAAGTTTTATGTACATCTCAAAATTATGAACCGTATTAATCTTACCAAAAAATTAAGTTTGATAATATTAAATGACCAAAAGACATCGTTATTTCAGGAAGATAGACAACGTTGTATGGGGGTTGTAACTCAGAGGTAGATTGTTCGCTTCGCATGTGAAAAGTCCGGAGTTCAATCCTCCGCAATTCCAATTGTCATCAGAAAAATGTGTTATAAACTAATATGCAGTTTAATGACACTTTTATAATTGATAGACTCTTCGAATAAGAATAGATAATTTATTGATAGATCGAAACAGAATTATTTTTACAACTGATTCGATGAAGTTATGTATGTGATTACAAATTTCACTTTGGTAAAGATTTCATGCCTGCACACATTTAAAAGAAAAATGTAATAAGTTACCCAGGTCTGTTGAATAAAGCAAAAAGAATAAAAATGATATTTGAATGTTTCCTTCAACCTTCAAAATTCGTTTATAATTAGTATAATTTCATGGGGTTGTAACTCAGTGGTAGAGTGTTCGCTTTGCATGCGAAAAGCCCGGAGTTCAATCCTCCGCAACTCCATTAGCTTTACTTGATAGTGTAATAATTTGCATGTCGAATTGTGAAACATTGCAGGTTTTTTCAGTTCTATTCTTACAAGCATAGCATAGGAAACAATTTTCCATTACAAAATGAAATAAGCAGATTACTCCAACAATGTCAATAACGTTGGACAGAGTTTGCATCCAAGTTGATCTCTCACATATCAACATTTTGCACTGTTGAAATTTAGGAATGTGCTTATGAATGCAAACCTCACGTAAAAGTTAGGTTTTATGTACATCTCAAAATTATGAACCGTATTAATCTTACCAAAAAATTAAGAATGATTAAATTTGATAATATTAAATGACCAAAAGACATCGTTATTTCAGGAAGATAGACAACGTTGTATGGGGGTTGTAACTCAGAGGTAGAGTGTTCGCTTCGCATGTGAAAAGTCCGGAGTTCAATCCTCCGCAATTTTTTTTGTCATCAGAAAAATGTGTTATAAACTAATATGCAGTTTAATGACACTTATAATTGATAGACTCTTCCAATTAGAATAGATAGTTTATTGATAGATCGAAACAGAATTATTTTTACAACTGATTCGATGAAGTTATGTATGTGATTACAAATTTCACTTTGGTTAAGATTTCATGCCTGCACACATTTAAAAGAAAAATGTAATAAGTTACCCAGGTCTGTTGAATAAAGCAAAAAGAATAAAAATGATATTTGAATGTTTCCTTCAACCTTCAAAATTCGTTTATAATTAGTATAATTTCATGGGGTTGTAACTCAGTGGTAGAGTGTTCGCTTTGCATGCGAAAAGCCCGGAGTTCAATCCTCCGCAACTCCATTAGCTTTACTTGACAGTGTAATAATTTGCATGTCGAAATGTGAAATATTGCAAGTTTTTTCAGTTCTATTCTTGCAAGCATAGGAAACAATTTTCCATTACAAAATGAAATAAGCAGATTACTCCAACAATGTCAATAACGTTGGACAGAGTTTGCATCCAAGTTGATCTCACACATATCAACATTTTGCACTGTTGAAATTTAGGAATGTGCTTATGAATGCAAACCTCACGTAAAAGTTAAGTTTTATGTACATCTCAAAATTATGAACCGTATTAATCTTACCAAAAAATTAAGTTTGATAATATTAAATGACCAAAAGACATCGTTATTTCAGGAAGACAGAAAACCTTGTATGGGGGTTGTAACTCAGAGGTAGAGTGTTCGCTTCGCATGTGAAAAGTCCGGAGTTCAATCCTCCGCAATTCCAATTGTCATCAGAAAAATGTGTTATAAACTAATATGCAGTTTAATGACACTTTTATAATTGATAGACTCTTCGAATTAGAATAGATAGTTTATTGATAGATCGAAACAGAATTATTTTTACAACTGATTCGATGAAGTTATGTATGTGATTACAAATTTCACTTTGGTAAAGATTTCATGCCTGCACACATTTAAAAGAAAAATGTAATAAGTTACCCAGGTCTGTTGAATAAAGCAAAAAGAATAAAAATGATATTTGAATGTTTCCTTCAACCTTCAAAATTCGTTTATAATTATTATAATTTCATGGGGTTGTAACTCAGTGGTAGAGTGTTCGCTTTGCATGCGAAAAGCCCGGAGTTCAATCCTCCGCAACTCCATTAGCTTTACTTGACAGTGTAATAATTTGCATGTCGAATTGTGAAATATTGCAAGTTTTTTCAGTTCTATTCTTACAAGCATAGGAAACAATTTTCCATTACAAAATGAAATAAGCAGATTACTCCAACAATGTCAATAACGTTGGACAGAGTTTGCATCCAAGTTGATCTCTCACATATCAACATTTTGCACTGTTGAAATTTAGGAATGTGCTTATGAATGCAAACCTCACGTAAAAGTTAAGTTTTATGTACATCTCAAAATTATGAACCGTATTAATCTTACCAAAAAATTAAGTTTGATAATATTAAATGACCAAAAGACATCGTTATTTCAGGAAGACAGACAACGTTGTATGGGGGTTGTAACTCAGAGGTAGAGTGTTCGCTTCGCATGTGAAAAGTCCGGAGTTCAATCCTCCGCAATTCCAATTGTCATCAGAAAAATGTGTTATAAACTAATATGCAGTTTAATGACACTTTCATAATTGATAGACTCTTCGAATTAGAATAGATAGTTTATTGATAGATCGAAACAGAATTATTTTTACAACTGATTCGATGAAGTTATGTATGTGATTACAAATTTCACTTTGGTAAAGATTTCATGCCTGCACACATTTAAAAGAAAAATGTAATAAGTTACCCAGGTCTGTTGAATAAAGCAAAAAGAATAAAAATGATATTTGAATGTTTCCTTCAACCTTCAAAATTCGTTTATAATTAATTTAAATTCAAGGGGTTGTAACTTAGTGGTAGAGTGTTCGCTTTGCATGCGAAAAGCCCGGAGTTCAATCAACCGCAACTTCATTAGCTTTACTTGATAGTGTAATAATTTGCATGTCGAATTGTGAAACATTGCAAGTTTTTTCAGTTCTATTCTTACAAGCATAGGAAACAATTTTCCATTACAAAATGAAATAAGCAGATTACTCCAACAATGTCAATAACGTTGGACAGAGTTTGCATCCAAGTTGATCTCTCACATATCAACATTTTGCACTGTTGAAATTTAGGAATGTGCTTATGAATGCAAACCTCACGTAAAAGTTAAGTTTTATGTACATCTCAAAATTATGAACCGTATTAATCTTACCAAAAAATTAAGTTTGATAATATTAAATGACCAAAAGACATCGTTATTTCAGGAAGATAGACAACGTTGTATGGGGGTTGTAACTCAGAGGTAGAGTGTTCGCTTCGCATGTGAAAAGTCCGGAGTTCAATCCTCCGCAATTCCAATTGTCATCAGAAAAATGTGTTATAAACTAATATGCAGTTTAATGACACTTTTATAATTGATAGACTCTTCCAATTAGAATAGATAGTTTATTGATAGATCGAAACAGAATTATTTTTACAACTGATTCGATGAAGTTATGTATGTGATTACAAATTTCACTTTGGTAAAGATTTCATGCCTGCACACATTTAAAAGAAAAATGTAATAAGTTACCCAGGTCTGTTGAATAAAGCAAAAAGAATAAAAATGATATTTGAATGTTTCCTTCAACCTTCAAAATTCGTTTATAATTAATTTAATCTCATGGGGTTGTAACTCAGTGGTAGAGTGTTCGCTTTGCATGCGAAAAGCCCGGAGTTCAATCCTCCGCTACTCCATTAGCTTTACTTGATAGTGTAATAATTTGCATGTCGAATTGTGAAACATTGCAAGATTTTTCAGTTCTATTCTTACAAGCAAAGGAAAAAATTTTCCATTACAAAATGAAATAAGAAGATTACTCCAACAATGTCAATAACGTTGGACAGAGTTTGCATCCAAGTTGATCTCTCACATATCAACATTTTGCACTGTTGAAATTTAGGAATGTGCTTATGAATGCAAACCTCACGTAAAAGTTAAGTTTTATGTACATCTCAAAATTATGAACCGTATTAATCTTACCAAAAAATTAAGTTTGATAATATTAAATGACCAAAAGACATCGTTATTTCAGGAAGATAGACAACGTTGTATGGGGGTTGTAACTCAGAGGTAGATTTTTCGCTTCGCATGTGAAAAGTCCGGAGTTCAATCCTCCGCAATTCCAATTGTCATCAGAAAAATGTGTTATAAACTAATATGCAGTTTAATGACACTTTTATAATTGATAGACTCTTCGAATTAGAATAGATAGTTTATTGATAGATCGAAACAGAATTATTTTTACAACTGATTCGATGAAGTTATGTATGTGATTACAAATTTCACTTTGGTAAAGATTTCATGCCTGCACACATTTAAAAGAAAAATGTAATAAGTTACCCAGGTCTGTTGAATAAAGCAAAAAGAATAAAAATGATATTTGAATGTTTCCTTCAACCTTCAAAATTCGTTTATAATTCATTTAAATTCAAGGGGTTGTAACTTAGTGGTAGAGTGTTCGCTTTGCATGCGAAAAGCCCGGAGTTCAATCAACCGCAACTTCATTAGCTTTACTTGATAGTGTAATAATTTGCATGTCGAATTGTGAAACATTGCAAGTTTTTTCAGTTCTATTCTTACAAGCATAGGAAACAATTTTCCATTACAAAATGAAATAAGCAGATTACTCCAACAATGTCAATAACGTTGGACAAAGTTTGCATCCAAGTTGATCTCTCACATATCAACATTTTGCACTGTTGAAATTTAGGAATGTGCTTATGAATGCAAACCTCACGTAAAAGTTAAGTTTTATGTACATCTCAAAATTATGAACCGTATTAATCTTACCAAAAAATTAAGTTTGATAATATTAAATGACCAAAAGACATCGTTATTTCAGGAAGATAGACAACGTTGTATGGGGGTTGTAACTCAGAGGTAGAGTGTTCGCTTCGCATGTGAAAAGTCCGGAGTTCAATCCTCCGCAATTCCAATTGTCATCAGAAAAATGTGTTATAAACTAATATGCAGTTTAATGACACTTTTATAATTGATAGACTCTTCCAATTAGAATAGATAGTTTATTGATAGATCGAAACAGAATTATTTTTACAACTGATTCGATGAAGTTATGTATGTGATTACAAATTTCACTTTGGTAAAGATTTCATGCCTGCACACATTTAAAAGAAAAATGTAATAAGTTACCCAGGTCTGTTGAATAAAGCAAAAAGAATAAAAATGATATTTGAATGTTTCCTTCAACCTTCAAAATTCGTTTATAATTAATTTAATCTCATGGGGTTGTAACTCAGTGGTAGAGTGTTCGCTTTGCATGCGAAAAGCCCGGAGTTCAATCCTCCGCTACTCCATTAGCTTTACTTGATAGTGTAATAATTTGCATGTCGAATTGTGAAACATTGCAAGATTTTTCTGTTCTATTCTTACAAGCAAAGGAAAAAATTTTCCATTACAAAATGAAATAAGAGATTACTCCAACAATGTCAATAACGTTGGACAGAGTTTGCATCCAAGTTGATCTCTCACATATCAACATTTTGCACTGTTGAAATTTAGGAATGTGCTTATGAATGCAAACCTCACGTAAAAGTTAAGTTTTATGTACATCTCAAAATTATGAACCGTATTAATCTTACCAAAAAATTAAGTTTGATAATATTAAATGACCAAAAGACATCGTTATTTCAGGAAGATAGACAACGTTGTATGGGGGTTGTAACTCAGAGGTAGAGTGTTCGCTTCGCATGTGAAAAGTCCGGAGTTCAATCCTCCGCAATTCCAATTGTCATCAGAAAAATGTGTTATAAACTAATATGCAGTTTAATGACACTTTTATAATTGATAGACTCTTCCAATTAGAATAGATAGTTTATTGATAGATCGAAACAGAATTATTTTTACAACTGATTCGATGAAGTTATGTATGTGATTACAAATTTCACTTTGGTAAAGATTTCATGCCTGCACACATTTAAAAGAAAAATGTAATAAGTTACCCAGGTCTGTTGAATAAAGCAAAAAGAATAAAAATGATATTTGAATGTTTCCTTCAACCTTCAAAATTCGTTTATAATTAATTTAATCTCATGGGGTTGTAACTCAGTGGTAGAGTGTTCGCTTTGCATGCGAAAAGCCCGGAGTTCAATCCTCCGCAACTCCATTAGCTTTACTTGATAGTGTAATAATTTGCATGTCGAATTGTGAAACATTGCAAGTTTTTTCAGTTCTATTCTTACAAGCATAGGAAACAATTTTCCATTACAAAATGAAATAAGCAGATTACTCCAACAATGTCAATAACGTTGGACAGAGTTTGCATCCAAGTTGATCTCTCACATATCAACATTTTGCACTGTTGAAATTTAGGAATGTGCTTATGAATGCAAACCTCACGTAAAAGTTAAGTTTTATGTACATCTCAAAATTATGAACCGTATTAATCTTACCAAAAAATTAAGTTTGATAATATTAAATGACCAAAAGACATCGTTATTTCAGGAAGATAGACAACGTTGTATGGGGGTTGTAACTCAGAGGTAGAGTGTTCGCTTCGCATGTGAAAAGTCCGGAGTTCAATCCTCCGCAATTCCAATTGTCATCAGAAAAATGTGTTATAAACTAATATGCAGTTTAATGACACTTTTATAATTGATAGACTCTTCCAATTAGAATAGATAGTTTATTGATAGATCGAAACAGAATTATTTTTACAACTGATTCGATGAAGTTATGTATGTGATTACAAATTTCACTTTGGTAAAGATTTCATGCCTGCACACATTTAAAAGAAAAATGTAATAAGTTACCCAGGTCTGTTGAATAAAGCAAAAAGAATAAAAATGATATTTGAATGTTTCCTTCAACCTTCAAAATTCGTTTATAATTAGTATAATTTCATGGGGTTGTAACTCAGTGGTAGAGTGTTCGCTTTGCATGCGAAAAGCCCGGAGTTCAATCCTCCGCTTCTCCATTAGCTTTACTTGATAGTGTAATAATTTGCATGTTGAATTGTGAAACATTGCAAGTTTTTTCAGTTCTATTCTTACAAGCATAGTAAACAATTTTCCATTACAAAATGAAATAAGCAGATTACTCCAACAATGTCAATAACGTTGGACAGAGTTTGCATCCAAGTTGATCTCTCACATATCAACATTTTGCACTGTTGAAATTTAGGAATGTGCTTATGAATGCAAACCTCACGTAAAAGTTAAGTTTTATGTACATCTCAAAATTATGAACCGTATTAATCTTACCAAAAAATTAAGTTTGATAATATTAAATGACCAAAAGACATCGTTATTTCAGGAAGATAGACAACGTTGTATGGGGGTTGTAACTCAGAGGTAGAGTGTTCGCTTCGCATGTGAAAAGTCCGGAGTTCAATCCTCCGCAATTCCAATTGTCATCAGAAAAATGTGTTATAAACTAATATGCAGTTTAATGACACTTTTATAATTGATAGACTCTTCCAATTAGAATAGATAGTTTATTGATAGATCGAAACAGAATTATTTTTACAACTGATTCGATGAAGTTATGTATGTGATTACAAATTTCACTTTGGTAAAGATTTCATGCCTGCACACATTTAAAAGAAAAATGTAATAAGTTACCCAGGTCTGTTGAATAAAGCAAAAAGAATAAAAATGATATTTGAATGTTTCCTTCAACCTTCAAAATTCGTTTATAATTAATTTAATCTCATGGGGTTGTAACTCAGTGGTAGAGTGTTCGCTTTGCATGCGAAAAGCCCGGAGTTCAATCCTCCGCTACTCCATTAGCTTTACTTGATAGTGTAATAATTTGCATGTCGAATTGTGAAACATTGCAAGATTTTTCTGTTCTATTCTTACAAGCAAAGGAAAAAATTTTCCATTACAAAATGAAATAAGAAGATTACTCCAACAATGTCAATAACGTTGGACAGAGTTTGCATCCAAGTTGATCTCTCACATATCAACATTTTGCACTGTTGAAATTTAGGAATGTGCTTATGAATGCAAACCTCACGTAAAAGTTAAGTTTTATGTACATCTCAAAATTATGAACCGTATTAATCTTACCAAAAAATTAAGTTTGATAATATTAAATGACCAAAAGACATCGTTATTTCAGGAAGATAGACAACGTTGTATGGGGGTTGTAACTCAGAGGTAGATTGTTCGCTTCGCATGTGAAAAGTCCGGAGTTCAATCCTCCGCAATTCCAATTGTCATCAGAAAAATGTGTTATAAACTAATATGCAGTTTAATGACACTTTTATAATTGATAGACTCTTCGAATAAGAATAGATAATTTATTGATAGATCGAAACAGAATTATTTTTACAACTGATTCGATGAAGTTATGTATGTGATTACAAATTTCACTTTGGTAAAGATTTCATGCCTGCACACATTTAAAAGAAAAATGTAATAAGTTACCCAGGTCTGTTGAATAAAGCAAAAAGAATAAAAATGATATTTGAATGTTTCCTTCAACCTTCAAAATTTGTTTATAATTAGTATAATTTCATGGGGTTGTAACTCAGTGGTAGAGTGTTCGCTTTGCATGCGAAAAGCCCGGAGTTCAATCCTCCGCAACTCCATTAGCTTTACTTGATAGTGTAATAATTTGCATGTCGAATTGCGAAACATTGCAGGTTTTTTCAGTTCTTTTCTTACAAGCATAGCATAGGAAACAATTTTCCATTACAAAATGAAATAAGCAGATTACTCCAACAATGTCAATAACGTTGGACAGAGTTTGCATCCAAGTTGATCTCTCACATATCAACATTTTGCACTGTTGAAATTTAGGAATGTGCTTATGAATGCAAACCTCACGTAAAAGTTAGGTTTTATGTACATCTCAAAATTATGAACCGTATTAATCTTACCAAAAAATTAAGAATGATTAAATTTGATAATATTAAATGACCAAAAGACATCGTTATTTCAGGAAGATAGACAACGTTGTATGGGGGTTGTAACTCAGAGGTAGAGTGTTCGCTTCGCATGTGAAAAGTCCGGAGTTCAATCCTCCGCAATTTTTTTTGTCATCAGAAAAATGTGTTATAAACTAATATGCAGTTTAATGACACTTATAATTGATAGACTCTTCCAATTAGAATAGATAGTTTATTGATAGATCGAAACAGAATTATTTTTACAACTGATTCGATGAAGTTATGTATGTGATTACAAATTTCACTTTGGTTAAGATTTCATGCCTGCACACATTTAAAAGAAAAATGTAATAAGTTACCCAGGTCTGTTGAATAAAGCAAAAAGAATAAAAATGATATTTGAATGTTTCCTTCAACCTTCAAAATTCGTTTATAATTAATTTAAATTCAAGGAGTTGTAACTTAGTGGTAGAGTGTTCGCTTTGCATGCGAAAAGCCCGGAGTTCAATCAACCGCAACTTCATTAGCTTTACTTGATAGTGTAATAATTTGCATGTCGAATTGTGAAACATTGCAAGTTTTTTCAGTTCTATTCTTACAAGCATAGGAAACAATTTTCCATTACAAAATGAAATAAGCAGATTACTCCAACAATGTCAATAACGTTGGACAGAGTTTGCATCCAAGTTGATCTCTCACATATCAACATTTTGCACTGTTGAAATTTAGGAATGTGCTTATGAATGCAAACCTCACGTAAAAGTTAAGTTTTATGTACATCTCAAAATTATGAACCGTATTAATCTTACCAAAAAATTAAGTTTGATAATATTAAATGACCAAAAGACATCGTTATTTCAGGAAGATAGACAACGTTGTATGGGGGTTGTAACTCAGAGGTAGAGTGTTCGCTTCGCATGTGAAAAGTCCGGAGTTCAATCCTCCGCAATTCCAATTGTCATCAGAAAAATGTGTTATAAACTAATATGCAGTTTAATGACACTTTTATAATTGATAGACTCTTCGAATTAGAATAGATAGTTTATTGATAGATCGAAACAGAATTATTTTTACAACTGATTCGATGAAGTTATGTATGTGATTACAAATTTCACTTTGGTAAAGATTTCATGCCTGCACACATTTAAAAGAAAAATGTAATAAGTTACCCAGGTCTGTTGAATAAAGCAAAAAGAATAAAAATGATATTTGAATGTTTCCTTCAACCTTCAAAATTCGTTTATAATTAATTTAAATTCAAGGGGTTGTAACTTAGTGGTAGAGTGTTCGCTTTGCATGCGAAAAGCCCGGAGTTCAATCCTCCGCAACTCCATTAGCTTTACTTGATAGTTTAATAATTTGCATGTCGAATTGTGAAACATTGCAAGTTTTTTCAGTTCTATTCTTACAAGCATAGGAAACAATTTTCCATTACAAAATGAAATAAGCAGATTACTCCAACAATGTCAATAACGTTGGACAGAGTTTGCATCCAAGTTGATCTCTCACATATCAACATTTTGCACTGTTGAAATTTAGGAATGTGCTTATGAATGCAAACCTCACGTAAAAGTTAAGTTTTATGTACATCTCAAAATTATGAACCGTATTCATCTTACCAAAAATTAAGTTTGATAATATTAAACGACCAAAAGACATCGTTATTTCAGGAAGATAGACAACGTTGTATGGGGGTTGTAACTCAGAGGTAGAGTGTTCGCTTCGCATGTGAAAAGTCCGGAGTTCAATCCTCCGCAATTCCAATTGTCATCAGAAAAATGTGTTATAAACTAATATGCAGTTTAATGACACTTTTATAATTGATAGACTCTTCCAATTAGAATAGATAGTTTATTGATAGATCGAAACAGAATTATTTTTACAACTGATTCGATGAAGTTATGTATGTGATTACAAATTTCACTTTGGTAAAGATTTCATGCCTGCACACATTTAAAAGAAAAATGTAATAAGTTACCCAGGTCTGTTGAATAAAGCAAAAAGAATAAAAATGATATTTGAATGTTTCCTTCAACCTTTAACATTCGTTTATAATTAATTTAGATTCATGGGGTTGTAACTCAGTGGTAGAGTGTTCGCTTTGCATGCGAAAAGCCCGGAGTTCAATCCTCCGCAACTCCATTAGCTTTACTTGATAGTGTAATAATTTGCATGTCGAATTGTGAAACATTGCAAGTTTTTTCAGTTCTATTCTTACAAGCATAGGAAACAATTTTCCATTACAAAATGAAATAAGCAGATTACTCCAACAATGTCAATAACGTTGGACAGAGTTTGCATCCAAGTTGATCTCTCACATATCAACATTTTGCACTGTTGAAATTAAGGAATGTGCTTATGAATGCAAACCTCACGTAAAAGTTAAGTTTTATGTACATCTCAAAATTATGAACCGTATTAATCTTACCAAAAAATTAGGAATGATTAAATTTGATAATATTAAATGACCAAAAGACATCGTTATTTCAGGAAGATAGACAACGTTGTATAGGGGTTGTAACTCAGAGGTAGAGTGTTCGCTTCGCATGTGAAAAGTCCGGAGTTCAATCCTCCGCAATTCCAATTGTCATCAGAAATATGTGTTATAAACTAATATGCAGTTTAATGACACTTTTATAATTGATAGACTCTTCGAATAAGAATAGATAGTTTATTGATAGATCGAAACAGAATTATTTTTACAACTGATTCGATGAAGTTATGTATGTGATTACAAATTTCACTTTGGTAAAGATTTCATGCCTGCACACATTTAAAAGAAAAATGTAATAAGTTACCCAGGTCTGTTGAATAAAGCAAAAAGAATAAAAATGATATTTGAATGTTTCCTTCAACCTTTAACATTCGTTTATAATTAATTTAGATTCATGGGGTTGTAACTCAGTGGTAGAGTGTTCGCTTTGCATGCGAAAAGCCCGGAGTTCAGCCCTCCGCAACTCCATTAGCTTTACTTGATAGTGTAATAATTTGCATGTCAAATTGTGAAACATTGCAAGTTTTTTCAGTTCTATTCTTACAAGCATAGGAAACAATTTTCCATTACAAAATGAAATAAGCAGATTACTCCAACAATGTCAATAACGTTGGACAGAGTTTGCATCCAAGTTGATCTCTCACATATCAACATTTTGCACTGTTGAAATTAAGGAATGTGCTTATGAATGCAAACCTCACGTAAAAGTTAAGTTTTATGTACATCTCAAAATTATGAACCGTATTAATCTTACCAAAAAATTAAGTTTGATAATATTAAATGACCAAAAGACATCGTTATTTCAGGAAGATAGACAACGTTGTATGGGGGTTGTAACTCAGAGGTAGATTGTTCGCTTCGCATGTTAAAAGTCCGGAGTTCAATCCTCCGCAATTCCAATTGTCATCAGAAAAATGTGTTATAAACTAATATGCAGTTTAATGACACTTTTATAATTGATAGACTCTTCGAATAAGAATAGGTAGTTTATTGATAGATCGAAACAGAATTATTTTTACAACTGATTCGATGAAGTTATGTATGTGATTACAAATTTCACTTTGGTAAAGATTTCATGCCTGCACACATTTAAAAGAAAAATGTAATAAGTTACCCAGGTCTGTTGAATAAAGCAAAAAGAATAAAAATGATATTTGAATGTTTCCTTCAACCTTCAAAATTTGTTTATAATTAGTATAATTTCATGGGGTTGTAACTCAGTGGTAGAGTGTTCGCTTTGCATGCGAAAAGCCCGGAGTTCAATCCTCCGCAACTCCATTAGCTTTACTTGATAGTGTAATAATTTGCATGTCGAATTGTGAAACATTGCAAGTTTTTTCAGTTCTATTCTTACAAGCATAGCATAGGAAACAATTTTCCATTACAAAATGAAATAAGCAGATTACTCCAACAATGTCAATAACGTTGGACAGAGTTTGCATCCAAGTTGATCTCTCACATATCAACATTTTGCACTGTTGAAATTTAGGAATGTGCTTATGAATGCAAACCTCACGTAAAAGTTAGGTTTTATGTACATCTCAAAATTATGAACCGTATTAATCTTACCAAAAAATTAAGAATGATTAAATTTGATAATATTAAATGACCAAAAGACATCGTTATTTCAGGAAGATTGACAACGTTGTATGGGGGTTGTAACTCAGAGGTAGAGTGTTCGCTTCGCATGTGAAAAGCCCGGAGTTCAATCCTCCGCAACTCCATTAGCTTTACTTGATAGTGTAATAATTTGCTTGTCGAATTCTGAAACATTGCAAGTTTTTTCAGTTCTATTCTTACAAGCATAGGAAACAATTTTCCATTACAAAATGAAATAAGCAGATTACTCCAACAATGTCAATAACGTTGGACAGAGTTTGCATCCAAGTTGATCTCTCACATATCAACATTTTGCACTGTTGAAATTTAGGAATGTGCTTATGAATGCAAACCTCACGTAAAAGTTAAGTTTTATGTACATCTCAAAATTATGAACCGTATTCATCTTACCAAAAATTAAGTTTGATAATATTAAACGACCAAAAGACATCGTTATTTCAGGAAGATAGACAACGTTGTATGGGGGTTGTAACTCAGAGGTAGAGTGTTCGCTTCGCATGTGAAAAGTCCGGAGTTCAATCCTCCGCAATTCCATTTGTCATCAGAAAAATGTGTTATAAACTAATATGCAGTTTAATGACACTTTTATAATTGATAGACTCTTCCAATTAGAATAGATAGTTTATTGATAGATCGATACAGAATTATTTTTACAACTGATTCGATGAAGTTATGTATGTGATTACAAATTTCACTTTGGTTAAGATTTCATGCCTGCACACATTTTAAAGAAAAATGTAATAAGTTACCCAGGTCTGTTGAATAAAGCAAAAAGAATAAAAATGATATTTGAATGTTTCCTTCAACCTTCAAAATTCGTTTATAATTATTATAAATTCATGGGGTTGTAACTCAGTGGTAGAGTGTTCGCTTTGCATGCGAAAAGCCCGGAGTTCAATCCTCCGCAACTCCATTAGCTTTACTTGATAGTGTAATAATTTGCATGTCGAATTGTGAAACATTGCAAGATTTTTCAGTTCTATTCTTACAAGCATAGCATAGGGAACAATTTTCCATTACAAAATCAAATAAGCAGATTACTCCAACAATGTCAATAACGTTGGACAGAGTTTGCATCCAAGTTGATCTCTCACATATCAACATTTTGCACTGTTGAAATTAAGGAATGTGCTTATGAATGCAAACCTCACGTAAAAGTTAAGTTTTATGTACATCTCAAAATTATGAACCGTATTAATCTTACCAAAAAATTAAGAATGATTAAATTTGATAATATTAAATGACCAAAAGACATCGTTATTTCAGGAAGATAGACAACGTTGTATAGGGGTTGTAACTCAGAGGTAGAGTGTTCGCTTCGCATGTGAAAAGTCCGGAGTTCAATCCTCCGCAATTCCAATTGTCATCAGAAAAATGTGTTATAAACTAATATGCAGTTTAATGACAATTTTATAATTGATAGACTCTTCCAATTAGAATAGATAGTTTATTGATAGATCGAAACAGAATTATTTTTACAACTGATTCGATGAAGTTATGTATGTGATTACAAATTTCACTTTGGTAAAGATTTCATGCCTGCACACATTTAAAAGAAAAATGTAATAAGTTACCCAGGTCTGTTGAATAAAGCAAAAAGAATAAAAATGATATTTGAATGTTTCCTTCAACCTTCAAAATTTGTTTATAATTAGTATAATTTCATGGGGTTGTAACTCAGTGGTAGAGTGTTCGCTTTGCATGCGAAAAGCCCGGAGTTCAATCCTCCGCAACTCCATTAGCTTTACTTGATAGTGTAATAATTTGCATGTCGAATTGTGAAACATTGCAAGTTTTTTCAGTTCTATTCTTACAAGCATAGCATAGGAAACAATTTTCCATTACAAAATGAAATAAGCAGATTACTCCAACAATGTCAATAACGTTGGACAGAGTTTGCATCCAAGTTGATCTCTCACATATCAACATTTTGCACTGTTGAAATTTAGGAATGTGCTTATGAATGCAAACCTCACGTAAAAGTTAGGTTTTATGTACATCTCAAAATTATGAACCGTATTAATCTTACCAAAAAATTAAGAATGATTAAATTTGATAATATTAAATGACCAAAAGACATCGTTATTTCAGGAAGATTGACAACGTTGTATGGGGGTTGTAACTCAGAGGTAGAGTGTTCGCTTCGCATGTGAAAAGCCCGGAGTTCAATCCTCCGCAACTCCATTAGCTTTACTTGATAGTGTAATAATTTGCATGTCGAATTGTGAAACATTGCAAGTTTTTTCAGTTCTATTCTTACAAGCATAGGAAACAATTTTCCATTACAAAATGAAATAAGCAGATTACTCCAACAATGTCAATAACGTTGGACAGAGTTTGCATCCAAGTTGATCTCTCACATATCAACATTTTGCACTGTTGAAATTTAGGAATGTGCTTATGAATGCAAACCTCACGTAAAAGTTAAGTTTTATGTACATCTCAAAATTATGAACCGTATTAATCTTACCAAAAAATTAAGTTTGATAATATTAAACGACCAAAAGACATCGTTATTTCAGGAAGATAGACAACGTTGTATGGGGGTTGTAACTCAGAGGTAGAGTGTTCGCTTCGCATGTGAAAAGTCCGGAGTTCAATCCTCCGCAATTCCATTTGTCATCAGAAAAATGTGTTATAAACTAATATGCAGTTTAATGACACTTTTATAATTGATAGACTCTTCCAATTAGAATAGATAGTTTATTGATAGATCGAAACAGAATTATTTTTACAACTGATTCGATGAAGTTATGTATGTGATTACAAATTTCACTTTGGTTAAGATTTCATGCCTGCACACATTTTAAAAGAAAAATGTAATAAGTTACCCAGGTCTGTTGAATAAAGCAAAAAGAATAAAAATGATATTTGAATGTTTCCTTCAACCTTCAAAATTCGTTTATAATTAGTATAATTTCATGGGGTTGTAACTCAGTGGTAGAGTGTTCGCTTTGCATGCGAAAAGCCCGGAGTTCAATCCTCCGCAACTCCATTAGCTTTACTTGATAGTGTAATAATTTGCATGTCGAATTGTGAAACATTGCAAGGTTTTTCAGTTCTATTCTTACAAGCATAGCATAGGGAACAATTTTCCATTACAAAATCAAATAAGCAGATTACTCCAACAATGTCAATAACGTTGGACAGAGTTTGCATCCAAGTTGATCTCTCACATATCAACATTTTGCACTGTTGAAATTAAGGAATGTGCTTATGAATGCAAACCTCACGTAAAAGTTAAGTTTTATGTACATCTCAAAATTATGAACCGTATTAATCTTACCAAAAAATTAAGAATGATTAAATTTGATAATATTAAATGACCAAAAGACATCGTTATTTCAGGAAGATAGACAACGTTGTATAGGGGTTGTAACTCAGAGGTAGAGTGTTCGCTTCGCATGTGAAAAGTCCGGAGTTCAATCCTCCGCAATTCCAATTGTCATCAGAAAAATGTGTTATAAACTAATATGCAGTTTAATGACACTTTTATAATTGATAGACTCTTCCAATTAGAATAGATAGTTTATTGATAGATCGAAACAGAATTATTTTTACAACTGATTCGATGAAGTTATGTATGTGATTACAAATTTCACTTTGGTAAAGATTTCATGCCTGCACACATTTAAAAGAAAAATGTAATAAGTTACCCAGGTCTGTTGAATAAAGCAAAAAGAATAAAAATGATATTTGAATGTTTCCTTCAACCTTTAACATTCGTTTAGTAGTCCGGAGTTCAATCCTCCGCAATTCCAATTGTCATCAGAAAAATGTGTTATAAACTAATATGCAGTTTAATGACACTTTTATAATTGATAGACTCTTCGAATTAGAATAGATAGTTTATTGATAGATCGAAACAGAATTATTTTTACAACTGATTCGATGAAGTTATGTATGTGATTACAAATTTCACTTTGGTAAAGATTCATGCCTGCACACATTAAAAGAAAAATGTAATAAGTACCAGGTCTGTTAAATAAAGCAAAAAGAATAAAAATGATATTTGAATGTTCCTTCAACCTTCAAAATTCGTTTATAATTAGTATAATATCATGGGGTTGTAACTCAGTGGTAGAGTGTTCGCTTTGCATGCGAAAAGCCCGGAGTTCAATCCTCCGCAACTCCATTAGCTTTACTTGATAGTGTAATAATTTGCATGTCGAATTGTGAAACATTGCAAGTTTTTTCAGTTCTATTCTTACAAGCATAGGAAACAATTTTCCATTACAAAATGAAATAAGCAGATTACTCCAACAATGTCAATAACGTTGGACAGAGTTTGCATCCAAGTTGATCTCTCACATATCAACATTTTGCACTGTTGAAATTTAGGAATGTGCTTATGAATGCAAACCTCACGTAAAAGTTAAGTTTTATGTACATCTCAAAATTATGAACCGTATAATCTTACCAAAAAATTAAGTTTGATAATATTAAATGACCAAAAGACATCGTTATTTCAGGAAGACAGACAACGTTGTATGGGGGTTGTAACTCAGAGGTAGAGTGTTCGCTTCGCATGTGAAAAGTCCGGAGTTCAATCCTCCGCAATTCCAATTGTCATCAGAAAAATGTGTTAAAACTAATATGCAGTTTAATGACACTTTTATAATTGATAGACTCTTCGAATTAGAATAGATAGTTTATTGATAGATCGAAACAGAATTATTTTTACAACTGATTCGATGAAGTTATGTATGTGATTACAAATTTCACTTTGGTAAAGATTTCATGCCTGCACACATTTAAAAGAAAAATGTAATAAGTTACCCAGGTCTGTTGAATAAAGCAAAAAGAATAAAAATGATATTTGAATGTTTCCTTCAACCTTCAAAATTCGTTTATAATTAGTTAATTTCATGGGGTTGTAACTCAGTGGTAGAGTGTTCGCTTTGCATGCGAAAAGCCCGGAGTTCAATCCTCCGCAACTCCATTAGCTTTACTTGATAGTGTAATAATTTGCATGTCGAATTGTGAAACATTGCAAGTTTTTTCAGTTCTATTCTTACAAGCATAGGAAACAATTTTCCATTACAAAATGAAATAAGCAGATTACTCCAACAATGTCAATAACGTTGGACAGAGTTTGCATCCAAGTTGATCTCTCACATATCAACATTTTGCACTGTTGAAATTTAGGAATGTGCTTATGAATGCAAACCTCACGTAAAAGTTAAGTTTTATGTACATCTCAAAATTATGAACCGTATAATCTTACCAAAAAATTAAGTTTGATAATATTAAATGACCAAAAGACATCGTTATTTCAGAAGACAGACAACGTTGTATGGGGGTGTAACTCAGAGGTAGAGTGTTCGCTTCGCATGTGAAAAGTCCGGAGTTCAATCCTCCGCAATTCCAATTGTCATCAGAAAAATGTGTTATAAACTAATATGCAGTTTAATGACACTTTTATAATTGATAGACTCTTCGAATTAGAATAGATAGTTTATTGATAGATCGAAACAGAATTATTTTTACAACTGATTCGATGAAGTTATGTATGTGATTACAAATTTCACTTTGGTAAAGATTTCATGCCTGCACACATTTAAAAGAAAAATGTAATAAGTTACCCAGGTCTGTTAAATAAAGCAAAAAGAATAAAAATGATATTTGAATGTTTCCTTCAACCTTCAAAATTCGTTTATAATTAGTGTAATTTCATGGGGTTGTAACTCAGTGGTAGAGTGTTCGCTTTGCATGCGAAAAGCCCGGAGTTCAATCCTCCGCAACTCCATTAGCTTTACTTGATAGTGTAATAATTTGCATGTCGAATTGTGAAACATTGCAAGTTTTTTCAGTTCTATTCTTACAAGCATAGGAAACAATTTTCCATTACAAAATGAAATAAGCAGATTACTCCAACAATGTCAATAACGTTGGACAGAGTTTGCATCCAAGTTGATCTCTCACATATCAACATTTTGCACTGTTGAAATTTAGGAATGTGCTTATGAATGCAAACTCACGTAAAAGTTAAGTATTATGTACATCTCAAAATTATGAACCGTATAATCTTACCAAAAAATTAAGTTTGATAATATTAAATGACCAAAAGACATCGTTATTTCAAGAAGACAGACAACGTTGTATGGGGGTTGTAACTCAGAGGTAGAGTGTTCGCTTCGCATGTGAAAAGTCCGGAGTTCAATCCTCCGCAACTCCAATTGTCATCAGAAAAATGTGTGAAAACTAATATGCAGTTTAATGACATTTTATAATTGATAGACTCTTCGAATTAGAATAGATAGTTTATTGATAGATCGAAACAGAATTATTTTTACAACTGATTCGATGAAGTTATGTATGTGATTACAAATTTCACTTTGGTAAAGATTTCATGCCTGCACACATTTAAAAGAAAAATGTAATAAGTTACCCAGGTCTGTTGAATAAAGCAAAAAGAATAAAAATGATATTTGAATGTTTCCTTCAACCTTCAAAATTCGTTTATAATTAGTGTAATTTCATGGGGTTGTAACTCAGTGGTAGAGTGTTCGCTTTGCATGCGAAAAGCCCGGAGTTCAATCCTCCGCAACTCCATTAGCTTTACTTGATAGTGTAATAATTTGCATGTCGAATTGTGAAACATTGCAAGTTTTTTCAGTTCTATTCTTACAAGCATAGGAAACAATTTTCCATTACAAAATGAAATAAGCAGATTACTCCAACAATGTCAATAACGTTGGACAGAGTTTGCATCCAAGTTGATCTCTCACATATCAACATTTTGCACTGTTGAAATTTAGGAATGTGCTTATGAATGCAAACTCACGTAAAAGTTAGTTTTATGTACATCTCAAAATTATGAACCGTATATAATCTTACCAAAAAATTAAGTTTGATAATATTAAATGACCAAAAGACATCGTTATTTCAAGAAGACAGACAACGTTGTATGGGGGTTGTAACTCAGAGGTAGAGTGTTCGCTTCGCATGTGAAAAGTCCGGAGTTCAATCCTCCGCAATTCCAATTGTCATCAGAAAAATGTGTTAAAATCTAATATGCAGTTTAATGACACTCTTATAATTGATAGACTCTTCGAATTAGAATAGATAGTTTATTGATAGATCGAAACAGAATTATTTTTACAACTGATTCGATGAAGTTATGTATGTGATTACAAATTTCACTTTGGTAAAGATTTCATGCCTGCACACATTTAAAAGAAAAATGTAATAAGTTACCCAGGTCTGTTAAATAAAGCAAAAAGAATAAAAATGATATTTGAATGTTTCCTTCAACCTTCAAAATTCGTTTATAATTAGTTTAATTTCATGGGGTTGTAACTCAGTGGTAGAGTGTTCGCTTTGCATGCGAAAAGCCCGGAGTTCAATCCTCCGCAACTCCATTAGCTTTACTTGATAGTGTAATAATTTGCATGTCGAATTGTGAAACATTGCAAGTTTTTTCAGTTCTATTCTTACAAGCATAGGAAACAATTTTCCATTACAAAATGAAATAAGCAGATTACTCCAACAATGTCAATAACGTTGGACAGAGTTTGCATCCAAGTTGATCTCTCACATATCAACATTTTGCACTGTTGAAATTTAGGAATGTGCTTATGAATGCAAACTCATGTAAAAGTTATGTATTATGTACATCTCAAAATTATGAACCGTATATATCTTACCAAAAAATTAAGTTTGATAATATTAAATGACCAAAAGACATGTTATATCAGAAGACAGACAACGTTGTATGGGGGTTGTAACTCAGAGGTAGAGTGTTCGCTTCGCATGTGAAAAGTCCGGAGTTCAATCCTCCGCAACTCCAATTGTCATCAGAAAAATGTGTGTAAATCTAATATGCAGTTTAATGACATTCTTATGATTGATAGATTCTTCGAATTAGAATAGATAGTTTATTGATAGATCGAAACAGAATTATTTTTACAACTGATTCGATGAAGTTATGTATGTGATTACAAATTTCACTTTGGTAAAGATTTCATGCCTGCACACATTTAAAAGAAAAATGTAATAAGTTACCCAGGTCTGTTAAATAAAGCAAAAAGAATAAAAATGATATTTGAATGTTTCCTTCAACCTTCAAAATTCGTTTATAATTAGTTTAATTTCATGGGGTTGTAACTCAGTGGTAGAGTGTTCGCTTTGCATGCGAAAAGCCCGGAGTTCAATCCTCCGCAACTCCATTAGCTTTACTTGATAGTGTAATAATTTGCATGTCGAATTGTGAAACATTGCAAGTTTTTTCAGTTCTATTCTTACAAGCATAGGAAACAATTTTCCATTACAAAATGAAATAAGCAGATTACTCCAACAATGTCAATAACGTTGGACAGAGTTTGCATCCAAGTTGATCTCTCACATATCAACATTTTGCACTGTTGAAATTTAGGAATGTGCTTATGAATGCAAACTCACGTAAAAGTTATGTTTTATGTACATCTCAAAATTATGAACCGTATATATCTTACCAAAAAATTAAGTTTGATAATATTAAATGACCAAAAGACATTGTTATATCAGGAAGACAGACAACGTTGTATGGGGTTGTAACTCAGAGGTAGAGTGTTCGCTTCGCATGTGAAAAGTCCGGAGTTCAATCCTCCGCAACTCCAATTGTCATCAGAAAAATGTGTTAAAATAATATGCAGTTTAATGACACTCTTATAATTGATAGACTCTTCGAATTAGAATAGATAGTTTATTGATAGATCGAAACAGAATTATTTTTACAACTGATTCGATGAAGTTATGTATGTGATTACAAATTTCACTTTGGTAAAGATTTCATGCCTGCACACATTTAAAAGAAAAATGTAATAAGTTACCCAGGTCTGTTAAATAAAGCAAAAAGAATAAAAATGATATTTGAATGTTTCCTTCAACCTTCAAAATTCGTTTATAATAAGTATAATTTCATGGTGTTGTAACTCAGTGGTAGAGTGTTCGCTTTGCATGCGAAAAGCCCGGAGTTCAATCCTCCGCAACTCCATTAGCTTTACTTGATAGTGTAATAATTTGCATGTCGAATTGTGAAACATTGCAAGTTTTTTCAGTTCTATTCTTACAAGCATAGGAAACAATTTTCCATTACAAAATGAAATAAGCAGATTACTCCAACAATGTCAATAACGTTGGACAGAGTTTGCATCCAAGTTGATCTCTCACATATCAACATTTTGCACTGTTGAAATTTAGGACAGAGTTTGCATCCAAGTTGATCTCTCACATATCAACATTTTGCACTGTTGAAATTTAGGAATGTGCTTATGAATGCATAACTCATGTAAAAGTTATGTATTATGTACATCTCAAAATTATGAACCGTATATATCTTACCAAAAAATTAAGTTTGATAATATTAAATGACCAAAAGACATTGTTATATCAAGAAGACAGACAACGTTGTATGGGGGTTGTAACTCAGAGGTAGAGTGTTCGCTTCGCATGTGAAAAGTCCGGAGTTCAATCCTCCGCAACTCCAATTGTCATCAGAAAAATGTGTTAAATCTAATATGCAGTTTAATGACACTCTTATAATTTATAGACTCTTCGAATTAGAATAGATAGTTTATTGATAGATCGAAACAGAATTATTTTTACAACTGATTCGATGAAGTTATGTATGTGATTACAAATTTCACTTTGGTAAAGATTTCATGCCTGCACACATTTAAAAGAAAAATGTAATAAGTTACCCAGGTCTGTTAAATAAAGCAAAAAGAATAAAAATGATATTTGAATGTTTCCTTCAACCTTCAAAATTCGTTTATAATTAGTATAAATTCATGGGGTTGTAACTCAGTGGTAGAGTGTTCGCTTTGCATGCGAAAAGCCCGAAGTTCGATCCTCCGCAATTCCATTAGCTTTACTTGATAGTGTAATAATTTGCATGTCGAATTGTGAAACATTGCAAGTTTTTTCAGTTCTATTCTTACAAGCATAGGAAACAATTTTCCATTACAAAATGAAATAAGCAGATTACTCCAACAATGTCAATAACGTTGGACAGAGTTTGCATCCAAGTTGATCTCTCACATATCAACATTTTGCACTGTTGAAATTTAGGAATGTGCTTATGAATGCATAACTCATGTAAAAGTTATGTATTATGTACATCTCAAAATTATGAACCGTATATATCTTACCAAAAAATTAAGTTTGATAATATTATATGACCAAAAGACATTGTTATATCAAGAAGACAGACAACATTGAATGGGGGTTGTAACTCAGAGGTAGAGTGTTCGCTTCGCATGTGAAAAGTCCGGAGTTCAATCCTCCGCAACTCCAATTGTCATCAGAAAAATGTGTGAAAATCTAATATGCAGTTTAATGACACTCTTATAATTGATAGACTCTTCGAAGTTTATTGATAGATCGAAACAGAATTATTTTTACAACTGATTCGATGAAGTTATTTATGTGATTACAAATTTCACTTTGGTAAAGATTTCATGCGTGCACACATTTAAAAGAAAAATGTAATAAGTTACCCAGGTCTGTTAAATAAAGCAAAAAGAATAAAAATGATATTTGAATGTTTCCTTCAACCTTCAAAATTCGTTTATAATTAGTATAATTTCATGTGGTTGTAACTCAGTGGTAGATTGTTCGCTTTGCATGCGAAAAGCCCGGAGTTCAATCCTCCGCAACTCCATTAGCTTTACTTGATAGTGTAATAATTTGCATGTCGAATTGTGAAACATTGCAAGTTTTTTCAGTTCTATTCTTACAAGCATAGGAAACAATTTTCTATTACAAAATGAAATAAGCAGATTACTCCAACAATGTCAATAACGTTGGACAGAGTTTGCATCCAAGTTGATCTCTCACATATCAACATTTTGCACTGTTGAAATTTAGGAAAGTGCTTATGAATGCATAACTCATGTAAAAGTTATGTATTATGTACATCTCAAAATTATGAACCGTATATATCTTACCAAAAAATTAAGTTTGATAATATTAAATGACCAAAAGACATTGTTATATCAAGAAGACAGACAATGTTGTATGGGGGTTGTAACTCAGAGGTAGAGTGTTCGCTTCGCATGTGAAAAGTCCGGAGTTCAATCCTCCGCAACTCCAATTGTCATCAGAAAAATGTGTGAAAATCTAATATGCAGTTTAATGACACTCTTATAATTGATAGACTCTTCGAATTAGAATAGATAGTTTATTGATAGATCCAAACAGAATTATTTTTACAACTGATTCGATGAAGTTATGTATGTGATTACAAATTTCACTTTGGTAAAGATTTCATGCCTGCACACATTTAAAAGAAAAATGTAATAAGTTACCCAGGTCTGTTAAATAAAGCAAAAAGAATAAAAATGATATTTGAATGTTTCCTTCAACCTTCAAAATTCGTTTATAATTAGTTTAATTTCATGGGGTTGTAACTCAGTGGTAGAGTGTTCGCTTTGCATGCGAAAAGCCCGGAGTTCAATCCTCCGCAACTCCATTAGCTTTACTTGATAGTGTAATAATTTGCATGTCGAATTGTGAAACATTGCAAGTTTTTTCAGTTCTATTCTTACAAGCATAGGAAACAATTTTCCATTACAAAATGAAATAAGCAGATTACTCCAACAATGTCAATAACGTTGGACAGAGTTTGCATCCAAGTTGATCTCTCACATATCAACATTTTGCACTGTTGAAATTTAGGAATGTGCTTATGAATGCATAACTCATGTAAAAGTTATGTATTATGTACATCTCAAAATTATGAACCGTATATATCTTACCAAAAAATTAAGTTTGATAATATTAAATGACCAAAAGACATTGTTATATCAAGAAGACAGACAACGTTGTATGGGGGTTGTAACTCAGAAGTAGAGTGTTCGCTTCGCATGTGAAAAGTCCGGAGTTCAATCCTCCGCAACTCCAATTGTCATCAGAAAAATGTGTGAAAATCTAATATGCAGTTTAATGACACTCTTATAATTGATAGACTCTTCGAATTAGAATAGATAGTTTATTGATAGATCGAAACAGAATTATTTTTACAACTGATTCGATGAAGTTATGTATGTGATTACAAATTTCACTTTGGTAAAGATTTCATGCCTGCACACATTTAAAAGAAAAATGTAATAAGTTACCCAGGTCTGTTAAATAAAGCAAAAAGAATAAAAATGATATTTGAATGTTTCCTTCAACCTTCAAAATTCGTTTATAATTAGTTTAATTTCATGGGGTTGTAACTCAGTGGTAGAGTGTTCGCTTTGCATGCGAAAAGCCAGGAGTTCAATCCTCCGCAACTACATTAGCTTTACTTGATAGTGTAATAATTTGCACGTCGAATTGTGAAACATTGCAAGTTTTTTCAGTTCTATTCTTACAAGCATAGGAAACAATTTTCCATTACAAAATGAAATAAGCAGATTACTCCAACAATGTCAATAACGTTGGACAGAGTTTGCATCCAAGTTGATCTCTCACATATCAACATTTTGCACTGTTGAAATTTAGGAAAGTGCTTATGAATGCATAACTCATGTAAAAGTTATGTATTATGTACATCTCAAAATTATGAACCGTATATATCTTACCAAAAAATTAAGTTTGATAATATTAAATGACCAAAAGACATTGTTTTATCAAGAAGACAGACAACGTTGTATGGGGGTTGTAAATCAGAGGTAGAGTGTTCGCTTCGCATGTGAAAAGTCCGGAGTTCAATCCTCCGCAACTCCAATTGTCATCAGAAAAATGTGTGAAAATCTAATATGCAGTTTAATGACATTCTTATGATTGATAGATTCTTCGAATTAGAATAGATAGTTTATTGATAGATCGAAACAGAATTATTTTTACAACTGATTCGATGAAGTTATGTATGTGATTACAAATTTCACTTTGGTAAAGATTTCATGCCTGCACACATTTAAAAGAAAAATGTAATAAGTTACCCAGGTCTGTTAAATAAAGCAAAAAGAATAAAAATGATATTTGAATGTTTCCTTCAACCTTCAAAATTTGTTTATAATTAGTTTAATTTCATGGGGTTGTAACTCAGTGGTAGAGTGTTCGCTTTGCATGCGAAAAGCCCGGAGTTCAATCCTCCGCAACTCCATTAGCTTTACTTGATAGTGTAATAATTTGCATGTCGAATTGTGAAACATTGCCAGTTTTTTCAGTTCTATTCTTACAAGCATAGGAAACAATTTTCCATTACAAAATGAAATAAGCAGATTACTCCAACAATGTCAATAACGTTGGACAGAGTTTGCATCCAAGTTGATCTCTCACATATCAACATTTTGCACTGTTGAAATTTAGGAATGTGCTTATGAATGCAAACCTCACCTAAAAGTTAAGTTTCTTTTTCCCATGTACATCTCAAAATTATGAACCGTGTTAATCTTACCAAAAAATTCAGAAAAATCCAAAAAACTCAGTGGTAGAGTGTTCGCTTTGCATGCGAAAAGCCCGGAGTTCAATCCTCCGCAACTCCATTGCATGCACATATTCGAATGTTTCCTTCAACCTTCAAAATTCGTTTATAATTATTATAATTCCATGGGGTTGTAACTCAGTGGTAGAGTGTTCGCTTTGCATGCGAAAAGCCAGGAGTTCAATCCTCCGCAACTACATTAGCTTTACTTGATAGTGTAATAATTTGCACGTCGAATTGTGAAACATTGCAAGTTTTTTCAGTTCTATTCTTACAAGCATAGGAAACAATTTTCCATTACAAAATGAAATAAGCAGATTACTCCAACAATGTCAATAACGTTGGACAGAGTTTGCATCCAAGTTGATCTCTCACATATCAACATTTTGCACTGTTGAAATTTAGGAATGTGCTTATGAATGCATAACTCATGTAAAAGTTATGTATTATGTACATCTCAAAATTATGAACCGTATATATCTTACCAAAAAATTAAGTTTGATAATATTAAATGACCAAAAGACATTGTTATATCAAGAAGACAGACAACGTTGTATGGGGGTTGTAACTCAGAAGTAGAGTGTTCGCTTCGCATGTGAAAAGTCCGGAGTTCAATCCTCCGCAACTCCAATTGTCATCAGAAAAATGTGTGAAAATCTAATATGCAGTTTAATGACACTCTTATAATTGATAGACTCTTCGAATTAGAATAGATAGTTTATTGATAGATCGAAACAGAATTATTTTTACAACTGATTCGATGAAGTTATGTATGTGATTACAAATTTCACTTTGGTAAAGATTTCATGCCTGCACACATTTAAAAGAAAAATGTAATAAGTTACCCAGGTCTGTTAAATAAAGCAAAAAGAATAAAAATGATATTTGAATGTTTCCTTCAACCTTCAAAATTCGTTTATAATTAGTATAATTTCATGGGGTTGTAACTCAGTGGTAGAGTGTTCGCTTAGCATGCGAAAAGCCCGGAGTTCAATCCTCCGCAACTCCATTAGCTTTACTTGATAGTGTAATAATTTGCATGTCGAATTGTGAAACATTGCAAGTTTTTTCAGTTCTATTCTTACAAGCATAGGAAACAATTTTCCATTACAAAATGAAATAAGCAGATTACTCCAACAATGTCAATAACGTTGGACAGAGTTTGCATCCAAGTTGATCTCTCACATATCAACATTTTGCACTGTTGAAATTTAGGAATGTGCTTATGAATGCATAACTCATGTAAAAGTTATGTATTATGTACATCTCAAAATTATGAACCGTATATATCTTACCAAAAAATTAAATTTGATAATATTAAATGACCAAAAGACATTGTTATATCAAGAAGACAGACAACGTTGTATGGGGGTTGTAACTCAGAGGTAGAGTGTTCGCTTCGCATGTGAAAAGTCCGGAGTTCAATCCTCCGCAACTCCAATTGTCATCAGAAAAATGTGTGAAAATCTAATATGCAGTTTAATGACATTCTTATGATTGATAGATTCTTCGAATTAGAATAGATAGTTTATTGATAGATCCAAACAGAATTATTTTTACAACTGATTCGATGAAGTTATGTATGTGATTACAAATTTCACTTTGGTAAAGATTTCATGCCTGCACACATTTAAAAGAAAAATGTAATAAGTTACCCAGGTCTGTTAAATAAAGCAAAAAGAATAAAAATGATATTTGAATGTTTCCTTCAACCTTCAAAATTCGTTTATAATTAGTATAATTTCATGGGGTTGTAACTCAGTGGTAGAGTGTTCGCTTTGCATGCGAAAAGCCCGGAGTTCAATTCTCCGCAACTCCATTAGCTTTACTTGATAGTGTAATAATTTGCATGTCGAATTGTGGAACATTGCAAGTTTTTTCAGTTCTATTCTTACAAGCATAGGAAACAATTTTCCATTACAAAATGAAATAAGCAGATTACTCCAACAATGTCAATAACGTTGGACAGAGTTTGCATCCAAGTTGATCTCTCACATATCAACATTTTGCACTGTTGAAATTTAGGAATGTGCTTATGAATGCAAACCTCACCTAAAAGTTAAGTTTCTTTTTCCCATGTACATCTCAAAATTATGAAACGTGTTAATCTTACCAAAAAATTCAGAAAAATCCAAAAAACTCAGTGGTAGAGTGTTCGCTTTGCATGCGAAAAGCCCGGAGTTCAATCCTCCGCAACTCCATTGCATGCACATATTCGAATGTTTCCTTCAACCTTCAAAATTCGTTTATAATTATTATAATTCCATGGGGTTGTAAGTCAGTGGTAGAGTGTTCGCTTTGCATGCGAAAAGCCAGGAGTTCAATCCTCCGCAACTACATTAGCTTTACTTGATAGTGTAATAATTTGCACGTCGAATTGTGAAACATTGCAAGTTTTTTCAGTTCTATTCTTACAAGCATAGGAAACAATTTTCCATTACAAAATGAAATAAGCAGATTACTCCAACAATGTCAATAACGTTGGACAGAGTTTGCATCCAAGTTGATCTCTCACATATCAACATTTTGCACTGTTGAAATTTAGGAAAGTGCTTATGAATGCATAACTCATGTAAAAGTTATGTATTATGTACATCTCAAAATTATGAACCGTATATATCTTACCAAAAAATTAAGTTTGATAATATTAAATGACCAAAAGACATTGTTATATCAAGAAGACAGACAACGTTGTATGGGGGTTGTAACTCAGAAGTAGAGTGTTCGCTTCGCATGTGAAAAGTCCGGAGTTCAATCCTCCGCAACTCCAATTGTCATCAGAAAAATGTGTGAAAATCTAATATGCAGTTTAATGACACTCTTATAATTGATAGACTCTTCGAATTAGAATAGATAGTTTATTGATAGATCGAAACAGAATTATTTTTACAACTGTTTCGATGAAGTTATGTATGTGATTACAAATTTCACTTTGGTAAAGATTTCATGCCTGCACACATTTAAACGAAAAATGTAATAAGTTACCCAGGTCTGTTAAATAAAGCAAAAAGAATAAAAATGATATTTGAATGTTTCCTTCAACCTTCAAAATTCGTTTATAATTAGTATAATTTCATGGGGTTGTAACTCAGTGGTAGAGTGTTCGCTTTGCATGCGAAAAGCCAGGAGTTCAATCCTCCGCAACTACATTAGCTTTACTTGATAGTGTAATAATTTGCACGTCGAATTGTGAAACATTGCAAGTTTTTTCAGTTCTATTCTTACAAGCATAGGAAACAATTTTCCATTACAAAATGAAATAAGCAGATTACTCCAACAATGTCAATAACGTTGGACAGAGTTTGCATCCAAGTTGATCTCTCACATATCAACATTTTGCACTGTTGAAATTTAGGAAAGTGCTTATGAATGCATAACTCATGTAAAAGTTATGTATTATGTACATCTCAAAATTATGAACCGTATATATCTTACCAAAAAATTAAGTTTGATAATATTAAATGACCAAAAGACATTGTTATATCAAGAAGACAGACAACGTTGTATGGGGGTTGTAACTCAGAAGTAGAGTGTTCGCTTCGCATGTGAAAAGTCCGGAGTTCAATCCTCCGCAACTCCAATTGTCATCAGAAAAATGTGTGAAAATCTAATATGCAGTTTAATGACACTCTTATAATTGATAGACTCTTCGAATTAGAATAGATAGTTTATTGATAGATCCAAACAGAATTATTTTTACAACTGATTCGATGAAGTTATGTATGTGATTACAAATTTCACTTTGGTAAAGATTTCATGCCTGCACACATTTAAAAGAAAAATGTAATAAGTTACCCAGGTCTGTTAAATAAAGCAAAAAGAATAAAAATGATATTTGAATGTTTCCTTCAACCTTCAAAATTCGTTTATAATTAGTATAATTTCATGGGGTTGTAACTCAGTGGTAGAGTGTTCGCTTTGCATGCGAAAAGCCCGGAGTTCAATCCTCCGCAACTCCATTAGCTTTACTTGATAGTGTAATAATTTGCATGTCGAATTGTGAAACATTGCAAGTTTTTTCAGTTCTATTCTTACAAGCATAGGAAACAATTTTCCATTACAAAATGAAATAAGCAGATTACTCCAACAATGTCAATAACGTTGGACAGAGTTTGCATCCAAGTTGATCTCTCACATATCAACATTTTGCACTGTTGAAATTTAGGAATGTGCTTATGAATGCATAACTCATGTAAAAGTTATGTATTATGTACATCTCAAAATTATGAACCGTATATATCTTACCAAAAAATTAAGTTTGATAATATTAAATGACCAAAAGACATTGTTATATCCAGAAGACAGACAACGTTGTATGGGGGTTGTAACTCAGAAGTAGAGTGTTCGCTTCGCATGTGAAAAGTCCGGAGTTCAATCCTCCGCAACTCCAATTGTCATCAGAAAAATGTGTGAAAATCTAATATGCAGTTTAATGACACTCTTATAATTGATAGACTCTTCGAATTAGAATAGATAGTTTATTGATAGATCGAAACAGAATTATTTTTACAACTGATTCGATGAAGTTATGTATGTGATTACAAATTTCACTTTGGTAAAGATTTCATGCCTGCACACATTTAAAAGAAAAATGTAATAAGTTACCCAGGTCTGTTAAATAAAGCAAAAAGAATAAAAATGATATTTGAATGTTTCCTTCAACCTTCAAAATTCGTTTATAATTAGTTTAATTTCATGGGGTTGTAACTCAGTGGTAGAGTGTTCGCTTTGCATGCGAAAAGCCAGGAGTTCAATCCTCCGCAACTACATTAGCTTTACTTGATAGTGTAATAATTTGCACGTCGAATTGTGAAACATTGCAAGTTTTTTCAGTTCTATTCTTACAAGCATAGGAAACAATTTTCCATTACAAAATGAAATAAGCAGATTACTCCAACAATGTCAATAACGTTGGACAGAGTTTGCATCCAAGTTGATCTCTCACATATCAACATTTTGCACTGTTGAAATTTAGGAATGTGCTTATGAATGCAAACCTCACCTAAAAGTTAAGTTTCTTTTTCCCATGTACATCTCAAAATTATGAACCGTGTTAATCTTACCAAAAAATTCAGAAAAATCCAAAAAACTCAGTGGTAGAGTGTTCGCTTTGCATGCGAAAAGCCCGGAGTTCAATCCTCCGCAACTCCATTGCATGCACATATTCGAATGTTTCCTTCAACCTTCAAAATTCGTTTATAATTATTATAATTCCATGGGGTTGTAACTCAGTGGTAGAGTGTTCGCTTTGCATGCGAAAAGCCAGGAGTTCAATCCTCCGCAACTACATTAGCTTTACTTGATAGTGTAATAATTTGCACGTCGAATTGTGAAACATTGCAAGTTTTTTCAGTTCTATTCTTACAAGCATAGGAAACAATTTTCCATTAAAATGAAATAAGCAGATTACTCCAACAATGTCAATAACGTTGGACAGAGTTTGCATCCAAGTTGATCTCTCACATATCAACATTTTGCACTGTTGAAATTTAGGAAAGTGCTTATGAATGCATAACTCATGTAAAAGTTATGTATTATGTACATCTCAAAATTATGAACCGTATATATCTTACCAAAAAATTAAGTTTGATAATATTAAATGACCAAAAGACATTGTTATATCAAGAAGACAGACAACGTTGTATGGGGGTTGTAACTCAGAAGTAGAGTGTTCGCTTCGCTTTGAAAAGTCCGGAGTTCAATCCTCCGCAACTCCAATTGTCATCAGAAAAATGTGTGAAAATCTAATATGCAGTTTAATGACACTCTTATAATTGATAGACTCTTCGAATTAGAATAGATAGTTTATTGATAGATCCAAACAGAATTATTTTTACAACTGATTCGATGAAGTTATGTATGTGATTACAAATTTCACTTTGGTAAAGATTTCATGCCTGCACACATTTAAAAGAAAAATGTAATAAGTTACCCAGGTCTGTTAAATAAAGCAAAAAGAATAAAAATGATATTTGAATGTTTCCTTCAACCTTCAAAATTCGTTTATAATTAGTATAATTTCATGGGGTTGTAACTCAGTGGTAGAGTGTTCGCTTTGCATGCGAAAAGCCCGGAGTTCAATCCTCCGCAACTCCATTAGCTTTACTTGATAGTGTAATAATTTGCATGTCGAATTGTGAAACATTGCAAGTTTTTTCAGTTCTATTCTTACAAGCATAGGAAACAATTTTCCATTACAAAATGAAATAAGCAGATTACTCCAACAATGTCAATAACGTTGGACAGAGTTTGCATCCAAGTTGATCTCTCACATATCAACATTTTGCACTGTTGAAATTTAGGAATGTGCTTATGAATGCATAACTCATGTAAAAGTTATGTATTATGTACATCTCAAAATTATGAACCGTATATATCTTACCAAAAAATTAAGTTTGATAATATTAAATGACCAAAAGACATTGTTATATCCAGAAGACAGACAACGTTGTATGGGGGTTGTAACTCAGAAGTAGAGTGTTCGCTTCGCATGTGAAAAGTCCGGAGTTCAATCCTCCGCAACTCCAATTGTCATCAGAAAAATGTGTGAAAATCTAATATGCAGTTTAATGACACTCTTATAATTGATAGACTCTTCGAATTAGAATAGATAGTTTATTGATAGATCGAAACAGAATTATTTTTACAACTGATTCGATGAAGTTATGTATGTGATTACAAATTTCACTTTGGTAAAGATTTCATGCCTGCACACATTTAAAAGAAAAATGTAATAAGTTACCCAGGTCTGTTAAATAAAGCAAAAAGAATAAAAATGATATTTGAATGTTTCCTTCAACCTTCAAAATTCGTTTATAATTAGTTTAATTTCATGGGGTTGTAACTCAGTGGTAGAGTGTTCGCTTTGCATGCGAAAAGCCAGGAGTTCAATCCTCCGCAACTACATTAGCTTTACTTGATAGTGTAATAATTTGCACGTCGAATTGTGAAACATTGCAAGTTTTTTCAGTTCTATTCTTACAAGCATAGGAAACAATTTTCCATTACAAAATGAAATAAGCAGATTACTCCAACAATGTCAATAACGTTGGACAGAGTTTGCATCCAAGTTGATCTCTCACATATCAACATTTTGCACTGTTGAAATTTAGGAATGTGCTTATGAATGCATAACTCATGTAAAAGTTATGTATTATGTACATCTCAAAATTATGAACCGTATATATCTTACCAAAAAATTAAATTTGATAATATTAAATGACCAAAAGACATTGTTATATCAAGAAGACAGACAACGTTGTATGGGGGTTGTAACTCAGAGGTAGAGTGTTCGCTTCGCATGTGAAAAGTCCGGAGTTCAATCCTCCGCAACTCCAATTGTCATCAGAAAAATGTGTGAAAATCTAATATGCAGTTTAATGACATTCTTATGATTGATAGATTCTTCGAATTAGAATAGATAGTTTATTGATAGATCGAAACAGAATTATTTTTACAACTGATTCGATGAAGTTATGTATGTGATTACAAATTTCACTTTGGTAAAGATTTCATGCCTGCACACATTTAAAAGAAAAATGTAATAAGTTACCCAGGTCTGTTAAATAAAGCAAAAAGAATAAAAATGATATTTGAATGTTTCCTTCAACCTTCAAAATTCGTTTATAATTATTATAATTTCATGGGGTTGTAACTCAGTGGTAGAGTGTTCGCTTTGCATGCGAAAAGCCCGGAGTTCAATCCTCCGCAACTCCATTAGCTTTACTTGATAGTGTAATAATTTGCATGTCGAATTGTGAAACATTGCAAGTTTTTTCAGTTCTATTCTTACAAGCATAGGAAACAATTTTCCATTACAAAATGAAATAAGCAGATTACTCCAACAATGTCAATAACGTTGGACAGAGTTTGCATCCAAGTTGATCTCTCACATATCAACATTTTGCACTGTTGAAATTTAGGAATGTGCTTATGAATGCAAACCTCACCTAAAAGTTAAGTTTTATGTACATCTCAAAATTATGAACCGTGTTAATCTTACCAAAAAAATCAGAAAAAGCCAAAAAACTCAGTGGTAGAGTGTTCGCTTTGCATGCGAAAAGCCCGGAGTTCAATCCTCCGCAACTCCAATTGTCATCAGAAAAATGTGTGAAAATCTAATATGCAGTTTAATGACACTCTTATAATTGATAGACTCTTCGAATTAGAATAGATAGTTTATTGATAGATCGAAACAGAATTATTTTTACAACTGATTCGATGAAGTTATGTATGTGATTACAAATTTCACTTTGGTAAAGATTTCATGCCTGCACACATTTAAAAGAAAAATGTAATAAGTTACCCAGGTCTGTTAAATAAAGCAAAAAGAATAAAAATGATATTTGAATGTTTCCTTCAACCTTCAAAATTCGTTTATAATTATTATAATTTCATGGGGTTGTAACTCAGTGGTAGAGTGTTCGCTTTGCATGCGAAAAGCCCGGAGTTCAATCCTCCGCAACTCCATTAGCTTTACTTGATAGTGTAATAATTTGCATGTCGAATTGTGAAACATTGCAAGTTTTTTCAGTTCTATTCTTACAAGCATAGGAAACAATTTTCCATTACAAAATGAAATAAGCAGATTACTCCAACAATGTCAATAACGTTGGACAGAGTTTGCATCCAAGTTGATCTCTCACATATCAACATTTTGCACTGTTGAAATTTAGGAATGTGCTTATGAATGCAAACCTCACCTAAAAGTTAAGTTTTATGTACATCTCAAAATTATGAACGGTGTTAATCTTACCAAAAAAATCAGAAAAAGCCAAAAAACTCAGTGGTAGAGTGTTCGCTTTGCATGCGAAAAGCCCGGAGTTCAATCCTCCGCAACTCCATTGCATGCACATATTCGAATGTTTCCTTCAACCTTCAAAATTCGTTTATAATTAGTATAATTCCATGGGGTTGTAACTCAGTGGTAGAGTGTTCGCTTTGCATGCGAAAAGCCCGGAGTTCGATCCTCCGCAATTCCATTAGCTTTACTTGATAGTGTAATAATTTGCATGTCGAATTGTGAAACATTGCAAGATTTTTCAGTTCTATTCTTACAAGCATAGGAAACAATTTTCCATTACAAAATGAAATAAGCAGATTACTCCAACAATGTCAATAACGTTGGACAGAGTTTGCATCCAAGTTGATCTCTCACATATCAACATTTTGCACTGTTGAAATTTAGGAATGTGCTTATGAATGCATAACTCATGTAAAAGTTATGTATTATGTACATCTCAAAATTATGAACCGTATATATCTTACCAAAAAATTAAGTTTGATAATATTAAATGACCAAAAGACATTGTTATATCAAGAAGACAGACAACGTTGTATGGGGGTTGTAACTCAGAGGTAGAGTGTTCGCTTCGCATGTGAAAAGTCCGGAGTTCAATCCTCCGCAACTCCAATTGTCATCAGAAAAATGTGTGAAAATCTAATATGCAGTTTAATGACACTCTTATAATTGATAGACTCTTCGAATTAGAATAGATAGTTTATTGATAGATCGAAACAGAATTATTTTTACAACTGATTCGATGAAGTTATGTATGTGATTACAAATTTCACTTTGGTAAAGATTTCATGCCTGCACACATTTAAAAGAAAAATGTAATAAGTTACCCAGGTCTGTTAAATAAAGAAAAAAGAATAAAAATGATATTTGAATGTTTCCTTCAACCTTCAAAATTCGTTTATAATTAGTATAATTTCATGGGGTTGTAACTCAGTGGTAGAGTGTTCGCTTTGCATGCGAAAAGCCCGGAGTTCAATCCACCGCAACTCCATTAGCTTTACTTGATAGTGTAATAATTTGCATGTCGAATTGTGAAACATTGCAAGTTTTTTCAGTTCTATTCTTACAAGCATAGGAAACAATTTTCCATTACAAAATGAAATAAGCAGATTACTCCAACAATGTCAATAACGTTGGACAGAGTTTGCATCCAAGTTGATCTCTCACATATCAACATTTTGCACTGTTGAAATTTAGGAATGTGCTTATGAATGCATAACTCATGTAAAAGTTATGTATTATGTACATCTCAAAATTATGAACCGTATATATCTTACCAAAAAATTAAGTTTGATAATATTAAATGACCAAAAGACATTGTTATATCAAGAAGACAGACAACGTTGTATGGGGGTTGTAACTCAGAGGTAGAGTGTTCGCTTCGCATGTGAAAAGTCCGGAGTTCAATCCTCCGCAACTCCAATTGTCATCAGAAAAATGTGTAAAAAACTAATATGCAGTTTAATGACACTCTTATAACTGATAGACTCTTCGAATTAGAATAGATAGTTTGTTGATAGATCGAAACAGAATTATTTTTACAACTGATTCGATGAAGTTATGTATGTGATTACAAATTTCACTTTGGTAAAGATTTCATGCCTGCACACATTTAAAAGAAAAATGTAATAAGTTACCCAGGTCTGTTGAATAAAGCAAAAAGAATAAAAATTATATTTCAATGTTTCCTTCAACTTTCAAAATTCGTTTATAATTAGTATAATTTCATGGGGTTGTAACTCAATGGTAGGGTGTTCGCTTTACATGCGAAAAGCCCGGAGTTCAATCCTCCGCAACTCCATTAGCTTTACTTGATAGTTTAATAACTTGCATGTCGAATTGTGAAATATTGCAAGTTTTTTCAGTTCTATTCTTACAAGCATAGGAAACAATTTTCCATTACAAAATGAAATAAGCAGATTACTCCAACAATGTCAATAACGTTGGACAGAGTTTGCATCCAAGTTGATCTCTCACATATCAACATTTTGCACTGTTGAAATTTAGGAATGTGCTATGAATGCATAACTCATGTAAAAGTTATGTATTATATACATCTCAAAATTATGAACCGTATATATCTTACCAAAAAATTAAGTTTGATAATATTAAATGACCAAAAGAAATGGTTATATCAAGAAGACAGACAACGTTGTATGGGGGTTGTAACTCAGAGGTAGAGTGTTCGCTTCGCATGTGAAAAGTCTGGAGTTCAATCCTCCGCAACTCCAATTGTCATCAGAAAAATGTGTGAAAATCTAATATGCAGTTTAATGACACTCTTATAATTGATAGACTCTTCGAATTAGAATAGATAGTTTATTGATAGATCGAAACAGAATTATTTTTACAACTGATTCGATGAAGTTATGTATGTGATTACAAATTTCACTTTGGTAAAGATTTCATGCCTGCACACATTTAAAAGAAAAATGTAATAAGTTACCCAGGTCTGTTAAATAAAGCAAAAAGAATAAAAATGATATTTGAATGTTTCCTTCAACCTTCAAAATTCGTTTATAATTAGTATAATTTCATGGGGTTGTAACTCAGTGGTAGAGTGTTCGCTTTGCATGCGAAAAGCCCGGAGTTCAATCCTCCGCAACTCCATTAGCTTTACTTGATAGTGTAATAATTTGCATGTCGAATTGTGAAACATTGCAAGTTTTTTCAGTTCTATTCTTACAAGCATAGGAAACAATTTTCCATTACAAAATGAAATAAGCAGATTACTCCAACAATGTCAATAACGTTGGACAGAGTTTGCATCCAAGTTGATCTCTCACATATCAACATTTTGCACTGTTGAAATTTAGGAATGTGCTTATGAATGCAAACCTCACCTAAAAGTTAAGTTTTATGTACATCTCAAAATTATGAACCGTGTTAATCTTACCAAAAAAATCAGAAAAAGCCAAAAAACTCAGTGGTAGAGTGTTCGCTTTGCATGCGAAAATCCCGGAGTTCAATCCTCCGCAACTCCATTGCATGCACATATTCGAATGTTTCCTTCAACCTTCAAAATTCGTTTATAATTAGTATAATTCCATGGGGTTGTAACTCAGTGGTAGAGTGTTCGCTTTGCATGCGAAAAGCCCGGAGTTCGATCCTCCGCAATTCCATTAGCTTTACTTGATAGTGTAATAATTTGCATGTCGAATTGTGAAACATTGCAAGATTTTTCAGTTCTATTCTTACAAGCATAGGAAACAATTTTCCATTACAAAATGAAATAAGCAGATTACTCCAACAATGTCAATAACGTTGGACAGAGTTTGCATCCAAGTTGATCTCTCACATATCAACATTTTGCACTGTTGAAATTTAGGAATGTGCTTATGAATGCATAACTCATGTAAAAGTTATGTATTATGTACATCTCAAAATTATGAACCGTATATATCTTACCAAAAAATTAAGTTTGATAATATTAAATGACCAAAAGACATTGTTATATCAAGAAGACAGACAACGTTGTATGGGGGTTGTAACTCAGAGGTAGAGTGTTCGCTTCGCATGTGAAAAGTCCGGAGTTCAATCCTCCGCAACTCCAATTGTCATCAGAAAAATGTGTGAAAATCTAATATGCAGTTTAATGACACTCTTATAATTGATAGACTCTTCGAATTAGAATAGATAGTTTATTGATAGATCGAAACAGAATTATTTTTACAACTGATTCGATGAAGTTATGTATGTGATTACAAATTTCACTTTGGTAAAGATTTCATGCCTGCACACATTTAAAAGAAAAATGTAATAAGTTACCCAGGTCTGTTAAATAAAGAAAAAAGAATAAAAATGATATTGAATGTTTCCTTCAACCTTCAAAATTCGTTTATAATTAGTATAATTTCATGGGGTTGTAACTCAGTGGTAGAGTGTTCGCTTTGCATGCGAAAAGCCCGGAGTTCAATCCACCGCAACTCCATTAGCTTTACTTGATAGTGTAATAATTTGCATGTCGAATTGTGAAACATTGCAAGTTTTTTCAGTTCTATTCTTACAAGCATAGGAAACAATTTTCCATTACAAAATGAAATAAGCAGATTACTCCAACAATGTCAATAACGTTGGACAGAGTTTGCATCCAAGTTGATCTCTCACATATCAACATTTTGCACTGTTGAAATTTAGGAATGTGCTTATGAATGCATAACTCATGTAAAAGTTATGTATTATGTACATCTCAAAATTATGAACCGTATATATCTTACCAAAAAATTAAGTTTGATAATATTAAATGACCAAAAGACATTGTTATATCAAGAAGACAGACAACGTTGTATGGGGGTTGTAACTCAGAGGTAGAGTGTTCGCTTCGCATGTGAAAAGTCCGGAGTTCAATCCTCCGCAACTCCAATTGTCATCAGAAAAATGTGTAAAAAACTAATATGCAGTTTAATGACACTCTTATAACTGATAGACTCTTCGAATTAGAATAGATAGTTTGTTGATAGATCGAAACAGAATTATTTTTACAACTGATTCGATGAAGTTATGTATGTGATTACAAATTTCACTTTGGTAAAGATTTCATGCCTGCACACATTTAAAAGAAAAATGTAATAAGTTACCCAGGTCTGTTGAATAAAGCAAAAAGAATAAAAATTATATTTCAATGTTTCCTTCAACTTTCAAAATTCGTTTATAATTAGTATAATTTCATGGGGTTGTAACTCAATGGTAGGGTGTTCGCTTTGCATGCGAAAAGCCCGGAGTTCAATCCTCCGCAACTCCATTAGCTTTACTTGATAGTTTAATAACTTGCATGTCGAATTGTGAAATATTGCAAGTTTTTTCAGTTCTATTCTTACAAGCATAGGAAACAATTTTCCATTACAAAATGAAATAAGCAGATTACTCCAACAATGTCAATAACGTTGGACAGAGTTTGCATCCAAGTTGATCTCTCACATATCAACATTTTGCACTGTTGAAATTTAGGAATGTGCTAATGAATGCATAACTCATGTAAAAGTTATGTATTATATACATCTCAAAATTATGAACCGTATATATCTTACCAAAAAATTAAGTTTGATAATATTAAATGACCAAAAGAAATGGTTATATCAAGAAGACAGACAACGTTGTATGGGGGTTGTAACTCAGAGGTAGAGTGTTCGCTTCGCATGTGAAAAGTCCGGAGTTCAATCCTCCGCAACTCCAATTGTCATCAGAAAAATGTGTGAAAATCTAATATGCAGTTTAATGACACTCTTATAATTGATAGACTCTTCGAATTAGAATAGATAGTTTATTGATAGATCGAAACAGAATTATTTTTACAACTGATTCGATGAAGTTATGTATGTGATTACAAATTTCACTTTGGTAAAGATTTCATGCCTGCACACATTTAAAAGAAAAATGTAATAAGTTACCCAGGTCTGTTAAATAAAGCAAAAAGAATAAAAATGATATTTGAATGTTTCCTTCAACCATCAAAATTCGTTTATAATTAGTATAATTTCATGGGGTTGTAACTCAGTGGTAGAGTGTTCGCTTTGCATGCGAAAAGCCCGGAGTTCAATCCTCCGCAACTCCATTAGCTTTACTTGATAGTGTAATAATTTGCATGTCGAATTGTGAAACATTGCAAGTTTTTTCAGTTCTATTCTTACAAGCATAGGAAACAATTTTCCATTACAAAATGAAATAAGCAGATTACTCCAACAATGTCAATAACGTTGGACAGAGTTTGCATCCAAGTTGATCTCTCACATATCAACATTTTGCACTGTTGAAATTTAGGAATGTGCTTATGAATGCATAACTCATGTAAAAGTTATGTATTTTATACATCTCAAAATTATGAACCGTATATATCTTACCAAAAAATTAAGTTTGATAATATTAAATGACCAAAAGACATTGTTATATCAAGAAGACAGACAACGTTGTATGGGGGTTGTAACTCAGAGGTAGAGTGTTCGCTTCGCATGTGAAAAGTCCGGAGTTCAATCCTCCGCAACTCCAATTGTCATCAGAAAAATGTGTGAAAATCTAATATGCAGTTTAATGACACTCTTATAATTGATAGACTCTTCGAATTGTCAATAATTAGAAATGCTCCGTTCTAACTGTGTTGACCTTGTATTTTCAGCTAATTACCAAGCAAAAAAAAACAAAAAAAAAAAACAAATGAAACAAAGGAACATCGGTCTCTTCCCTTCCTTAGGTAGCGCCTGGGCCTCAGACTTTTTTAAGCTCTTACCAAGCGCAGTCATGGCTAGTCCAAGCTCTTCAAGTAGTATAAGTGATAGTTCCTTAGGCGTTTCAGGATCGCGGGTTTCTCGCAGTCCGTCATTGTCAGCCTTGGATCTGCCCCTCCGGGAACCCCTCAGGGAACCACGCTCGTCTTCACCAGCCCCACGAGGAGATCGAGCCCATCTATCGCGTAGAAGCCGCTCACGCTCGGTGCGTAGAAGCCGCTCTCGCTCGGCGCGTAGAAGCCGCTCACGCTCAGTACGAAGGGGCCGCTCACGCACTTCCCGTAGAAGCCGGTCGCATTCAGTGCGCCGAAGCCACTCCAGGTCGCCCATCGGCCGTGGTAGCCGCTCCTTTTCCCGCGATATTCGGTCACCCAGCCGGGCGCGGCATAGGCAGTCTGAGGATTCTTTTCATACCGAATTTTCAGTCGACAAGAGGTCAACGAAGCGGCTGCGGAAACTTTTAGCGCGGGGTACCAGCTCATCAGACTCAAGGGCCCTAAGAGAGCGCTACGAGCCAAAATTTGAAGGTAGCTCCTTCCAGCTAAAAGCCCCGTTGCTAGACTCTTCGATGAAGAGGCGACTGATCGCGGCTCGAAATGGGAATAACTCGCGTTCTCAGACCACCCGGCTAAACGACCCAATGGAGAAATCGCTGACTGAAATTCAGCTAAAGATAATGGATGGCATACGTCCCCTTCTGCATTTAAAAGATGAACTGGATCGCCTAGGCGCCAGTCGCAGCCTGAAGCGGACAGCCAGCACGGCCTTAAGTCTGGTGGGGAACGCCTTCTCGGAGGTCACGAAGAGACGGAGGCTCAATGTTTTGAGGCAAACGGACGGCCGTTATGTTTCCCTCTTGGAGGAGAAAGACCGGTTCTCGGTAAAGGAAGGCGGGGATCTCTTTGGCCGCCACTTTCTCCGTTCGATGGTAAGAACAGCGCGCGAAGAAGAGAATTTAAGAAGTATGAGCCGTTCCGGTGGCCATAATATTCGGGCCCCAAGTAACTTCAACCGTGGACGGGCTGCTTTTGGCGGGCGCCCCAGCGGCAGATTCCATTCGAGTGGCAGAGGTGGAAACTACCCGGGTGGTGGATCCATCGACAACCAACGTGGCAGGTATAGCCCAATTAATTTATTTCCTTGTTCCCACTTGCGGGAAAACGTTTATTTTGCCGGGCGAGTGAAATTTTTCCTACCTATGTGGCAGTCCTTAACTAAGGACCCGTGGGTCTTGGATACAGTGAAGTATGGCCTTTCCTTGGACTTTAAGGAGGAGCCAAGAGCTCCGAGAGTACCTTTCTCGCCTTTAATGGATCCCAACCAGCTCGAAGTTTGTAGGAAAGAGTTATTGGAAATGTTGGGGAAAGGAGCCGTGGTCAAGGTGGGCGAAGCGGATCGCGGCTTCGTAAGTGGGTTTTTTGTGATTTCGAAATCAAGTGGCGGCTTGCGTCCCATTGCAAATCTAAAGCATTTAAACCAATTTTTGGTCTACAGGAAATTTAAAATGGAAGGTATCGCTAACTTAAAAGAACTTATCCTTGGGGGGGAGTGGTTCACTAAAATAGATTTGAAGGACGCCTATTTTTCTATCCCCGTAAACGCCCACCACCAACCTTTTTTGCAAATTTTGTTTGAAGGCCAAATTTTTCAGTTCACCTGCTTACCTTTTGGTCTAGCATCGGCCCCGTGGGCGTTTACGAAAGTTCTTAAGCCTGTAGTCTCCTTTTTGCGGGGAAAAGGAGTTAAACTGATCGTCTACTTGGACGATTTTCTGATCATTAGTTCAGGCAAAATTCAAGCTGAAAGGGATTTTCTTTTCACGGTGGAGCTCCTTGAAGCAGTAGGCTTTGTGATTAACAGGGCCAAGTCGTCGGGCGTACCATCGCAATCCAGAGAGTTTTTGGGCCTGGTGGTAGACTCTCGGTCCCTAACGCTTTCCCTCAAGAAAGACAAGGTAGAAAAGATGGTTGGTTCTTGTCGGAAGATGCTGTCCCTGGACAAAGTCTCGTTGTGGGACCTAAGCTCCTTGATTGGGAACTTTTCATGGGCAATTTCAGCCGTCCCGTTCGCTCAAGCGCATTATAGGAGTCTTCAGCATCGATTCTTAGTCGAGTCGCGCCTTTCCGACCTCAGCGCTAAGATACTTTTAGACATCGAATCTAAATCAGATTTGGCCTGGTGGCGAGACAACCTTTTAAAGGTTAATGGGAAGCCAATTGGGCTGAGCTCGGATGGGTTTTCGGATATTACCATATTTGCAGATGCGTCCTTAATAGGTTGGGGGGCGGTTTGCGACAAATCTACGGCCCAGGGCCCTTGGACTCTGGAGGAAAAACCCCTTCACATTAATCATCTCGAGCTACTTGCCGCGCTCTATGCCCTGCAATGCTTTACGGCTTGCGCAACCAGAGCATCTGTTTTAATCTATTCGGACAATAGTACAGCGGTAGCATATATTAACAGGTGTGGAGGTACATGGTCACGAAGCCTTTCGGCAACGGCGAAATCCATCGTAGACTGGTGCGAGCCAAGGCATCTTTCGTTGAAAGCGGTTCACTTAGCCGGCAATCGTAACATGGTGGCAGATTATCAATCCAGGGTTTTTCTAGATCGGAGTGATTGGAAGCTTTCGGAAGTAAGCTTCCGACAGATCAATTCACGCTGGAAGATGGAGGTCGATTTATTTGCTGCCGCATGGAGCTCGCAATTGGTTAAATTCGCTAGTTGGCAGCCGCAACCCGGAGCATGGGCAGTGAACGCTTTCACATTCAGCTGGAAAAACCTAAGAGCTTACGCCTTCCCGCCATTCAACCTAATTCTTCGTTGTATTTCCAAAGTCAGAAAGGAATTAGCGGATCTGGTGCTAGTGACGCCCTACTGGCCGAGCCAAGTATGGTTCCCGCTTGCCCTGGAGCTCGCGAGCGACGTCCCGGTAGTTCTGCCTCCAACCGATCGTCAGCTGACATCGGCCACAGACGAGACCCACCCGCTGATGAAGTCGAGATCCCTCATCTTAGTCGCCTGGAGACTCTCGGGAGACGCTTCCGAGAGCAAGGCCTTTCGGAAGAAGTGGCGCAACTTCTGCTGGATGGAAACCGCCAGTCCACATCAGCTGCTTACGAAACCGGCTGGGCACTATGGAGTGATTGGTGCAGTCAAAGACATTCGGATCCCTTGTCGAATGATTTGAATTCGATTCTGCAATTCTTGACAGAGGCCTTTCTGAATGGTAAATCTTACAGTTCGGTAAATATTTTAAGGTCAATGCTATCAGTCACCTTGGAGCAAATTGATGGGAAAGGAGTCGGTAGCCACCCCCTCGTAATTCGATTAATGAAAGGTATTTTTTTTTTAAATAAGCCTCCTAAACCGCGTTACGTAGCCACTTGGAACGTCGATGGTGTGCTAAAATTCGTCAGCGATCTCGGGAATAATGCAAACCTGTCCCTGCTGAACCTCTCTAAGAAACTCGCCTTTCTTTTATCGTTATCAACCTTCGCCCGGGTCTCCGAGCTAGCCTCAATTTCTAGGAGTTCGGTCCAATTTAGCGAGTGGGGATCCTCCTTCACTCTATCGAAGGTTCGTAAATCGCAGCGCAGTGGAGCCCTGCCAGTGGTAAGGGTCGAGAAATTTACAGGTGACCCCCGTTTATGCCCTGTGACGTGCATGAAAGACTATATCCAGGCGACAGCCGGCCTGGTAGACGATCGTTACGGTGACGGGTACCTTATCGCTTCGCGAAAGCCGTTTAAACCGATTGGAGCCTCAACAGTGGCAAGATGGATTAAATCTCTCCTAAAGGAGGCTGGAGTCGACGTATCTACCTTTTCAGCACACTCAACACGTGGAGCTGCGTCATCTAAAGCCTTTAATAAGGGTCTTTCGGTTGAAACCATTCTTAAAACTGGCAATTGGTCTACTGAATCCGTTTTTTCCCGCTTCTATAAGCGTGACTCTATCACAGAGTCGGTCGTAGACGTGGTCCTATCAGTGACCAATGGCTAAAGTTGTGCGTCTAAGTCACAGTTAGAACGGAGCATTTCTAATTATTGACAATTAGAAATTGCTCGAGGCCGCTTGCGGCCGAAGAGCAATTGGAATTGTGGATAATTTAAGAATGTGACGTTTTAACTGGTTAAAATCCCACCCTATCCCGCAACCTACTTACGCAATTTTTTCCTCACGACAGGAGTCATTTTCGAGGGGGCTCCAGGAGAGGATGGAACAGCTTCGGATAAAAGTCTGAGGCCCAGGCGCTACCTAAGGAAGGGAAGAGACCGATGTTCCTTTGTTTCTTTTGTTTTTTTTTTGTTTTTTTTGCTTGGTAATTAGCTGAAAATACAAGGTCAACACAGTTAAAACGTCACATTCTTAAATTATCCACAATTCCAATTGCTCTTCGGCCGCAAGCGGCCTCGAGCAATTTCTAATTAGAATAGATAGTTTATTGATAGATCGAAACAGAATTATTTTTACAACTGATTCGATGAAGTTATGTATGTGATTACAAATTTCACTTTGGTAAAGATTTCATGCCTGCACACATTTAAAAGAAAAATGTAATAAGTTACCCAGGTCTGTTAAATAAAGCAAAAAGAATAAAAATGATATTTGAATGTTTCCTTCAACCTTCAAAATTCGTTTATAATTAGTATAATTTCATGGGGTTGTAACTCAGTGGTAGAGTGTTCGCTTTGCATGCGAAAAGCCCGGAGTTCAATCCTCCGCAACTCCATTAGCTTTACTTGATAGTGTAATAATTTGCATGTCGAATTGTGAAACATTGCAAGATTTTTCAGTTCTATTCTTACAAGCATAGGAAACAATTTTCTATTACAAAATGAAATAAGCAGATTACTCCAACAATGTCAATAACGTTGGACAGAGTTTGCATCCAAGTTGATCTCTCACATATCAACATTTTGCACTGTTGAAATTTAGGAATGTGCTTATGAATGCATAACTCATGTTAAAGTTATGTATTATGTACATCTCAAAATTATGAACCGTATATATCTTACCAAAAAATTAAGTTTGATAATATTAAATGACCAAAAGACATTGTTATATCAAGAAGACAGACAACGTTGTATGGGGGTTGTAATTCAGAGGTAGAGTGTTCGCTTCGCATGTGAAAAGTCTGGAGTTCAATCCTCCGCAACTCCAATTGTCATCAGAAAAATGTGTGAAAATCTAATATGCAGTTTAATGACACTCTTATAATTGATAGACTCTTCGAATTAGAATAGATAGTTTATTGATAGATCGAAACAGAATTATTTTTACAACTGATTCGATGAAGTTATGTATGTGATTACAAATTTCACTTTGGTAAAGATTACATGCCTGCACACATTTAAAAGAAAAATGTAATAAGTTACCCAGGTCTGTTAAATAAAGCAAAAAGAATAAAAATGATATTTGAATGTTTCCTTCAACCTTCAAAATTCGTTTATAATTAGTATAATTTCATGGGGTTGTAACTCAGTGGTAGAGTGTTCGCTTTGCATGCGAAAAGCCCGGAGTTCAATCCTCCGCAACTCCATTAGCTTTACTTGATAGTGTAATAATTTGCACGTCGAATTGTGAAACATTGCAAGTTTTTTCAGTTCTATTCTTACAAGCATAGGAAACAATTTTCCATTACAAAATGAAATAAGCAGATTACTCCAACAATGTCAATAACGTTGGACAGAGTTTGCATCCAAGTTGATCTCTCACATATCAACATTTTGCACTGTTGAAATTTAGGAATGTGCTTATGAATTCATAACTCATGTAAAAGTTATGTATTATGTACATCTCAAAATTATGAACCGTATATATCTTACCAAAAAATTAAGTTTGATAATATTAAATGACCAAAAGACATTGTTATATCAAGAAGACAGACAACGTTGTATGGGGGTTGTAACTCAGAGGTAGAGTGTTCGCTTCGCATGTGAAAAGTCCGGAGTTCAATCCTCCGCAACTCCAATTGTCATCAGAAAAATGTGTAAAAAACTAATATGCAGTTTAATGACACTCTTATAATTGATAGACTCTTCGAATTAGAATAGATAGTTTGTTGATAGATCGAAACAGAATTATTTTTACAACTGATTCGATGAAGTTATGTATGTGATTACAAATTTCACTTTGGTAAAGATTTCATGCCTGCACACATTTAAAAGAAAAATGTAATAAGTTACCCAGGTCTGTTGAATAAAGCAAAAAGAATAAAAATTATATTTGAATGTTTCCTTCAACTTTCAAAATTCGTTTATAATTAGTATAATTTCATGGGGTTGTAACTCAATGGTAGGTTGTTCGCTTTGCATGCGAAAAGCCCGGAGTTCAATCCTCCGCAACACCATTAGCTTTACTTGATAGTGTAATAATTTGCATGTCGAATTGTGAAACATTGCAAGTTTTTTCAGTTCTATTCTTACAAGCATAGGAAACAATTTTCCATTACAAAATGAAATAAGCAGATTACTCCAACAATGTCAATAACGTTGGACAGAGTTTGCATCCAAGTTGATCTCTCACATATCAACATTTTGCACTGTTGAAATTTAGGAATGTGCTTATGAATTCATAACTCATGTAAAAGTTATGTATTATGTACATCTCAAAATTATGAACCGTATATATCTTACCAAAAAATTAAGTTTGATAATATTAAATGACCAAAAGACATTGTTATATCAAGAAGACAGACAACGTTGTATGGGGGTTGTAACTCAGAGGTAGAGTGTTCGCTTCGCATGTGAAAAGTCCGGAGTTCAATCCTCCGCAACTCCAATTGTCATCAGAAAAATGTGTAAAAAACTAATATGCAGTTTAATGACACTCTTATAATTGATAGACTCTTCGAATTAGAATAGATAGTTTGTTGATAGATCGAAACAGAATTATTTTTACAACTGATTCGATGAAGTTATGTATGTGATTACAAATTTCACTTTGGTAAAGATTTCATGCCTGCACACATTTAAAAGAAAAATGTAATAAGTTACCCAGGTCTGTTGAATAAAGCAAAAAGAATAAAAATTATATTTGAATGTTTCCTTCAACTTTCAAAATTCGTTTATAATTAGTATAATTTCATGGGGTTGTAACTCAATGGTAGGTTGTTCGCTTTGCATGCGAAAAGCCCGGAGTTCAATCCTCCGCAACACCATTAGCTTTACTTGATAGTGTAATAATTTGCATGTCGAATTGTGAAACATTGCAAGTTTTTTCAGTTCTATTCTTACAAGCATAGGAAACAATTTTCCATTACAAAATGAAATAAGCAGATTACTCCAACAATGTCAATAACGTTGGACAGAGTTTGCATCCAAGTTGATCTCTCACATATCAACATTTTGCACTGTTGAAATTTAGGAATGTGCTTATGAATGCAAACCTCACCTAAAAGTTAAGTTTTATGTACATCTCAAAATTATGAACCGTGTTAATCTTACAAAAAAATTCAGAAAAATCCAAAAAACTCACTGGTAGAGTGTTCGCTTTGCATGCGAAAAGCCCGGAGATCAATCCTCCGCAACTCCATTGCATTCACATATTTGAATGTTTCCTTCAACCTTCAAAATTCGTTTATAATTAGTATAATTTCATGGGGTTGTAACTCAGT
>WJBH02000154.1:0-70864 GCA_013167095.2 Daphnia sinensis | reverse complement strand
TTTTGTTGAACTGGGAACCTTTCGATAGTAACATCACTTTCAACTCCAATGTTTAATTTTTCAATTCTAACAAGTTCCTTTGTAGCATATTTGTTTGACACCTAAAAACATATAAATATTACAAAATACAGCATAAAACGCATAATGCGTTAGAACCACTGGAAGTACAGGTACTAGGTGTTGGTGCTTGTGGAGTTTCCGGTGTATGGTACATAGGCATTGTGGTAGAGATAGTTTATGGTAATTGTCGTCCTCGGTAGTATAGTGGTTCAGTATCCCCGCCTGTCACGCGGGAGACCGGGGTTCAATTCCCCGCCGGGGAGAAGCACGGTGGTTCAATTAATCGGTTTTGTTACAGCAGCCTTAAAATAAACAAGACAAGTAACACATTCTGCTCTCTTTCTTAACATTTGGCTTTTACAGCGATCGCGTAGGACAAGTCTGCAGTAGTGAGTGCTGGAACCGTTGACTTTGACACCTAATTGATCTTTCTACTCACCCAGAAAAATACACATTACATGAAATCCTTGATCACACGCCATCTGCTGCTTATTTCTTGAACGGATAGTGCGCATGTTTGACATGCGCTCAGCAACAAGCCCTCTACTGTTTGGTTTTCTAACAACAAGCGAAAATTGACTTAAAACTCTCTTTGTTGAACTGGAACCTTTCGATAGTAACATCACTTTCAACTCCAATGTTTATTTTTCAATTCTAACAAGTTCCTTTGTAGCATATTTGTTTGACACCTAAATTACATATAAATATTACAAAATACAGCATAAAACGCATAATGCGTTAGAACCACTGGAAGTACAGGTACTAGGTGTTGGTGCTTGTGGAGTTTCCGGGTGTATGGTACATAGGCATTGTGGTAGAGATAGTTTATGATAATTGTCGTCCTCGGTAGTATAGTGGTCAGTATCCCCGCCTGTCACACGCGGGAGACCGGGGTTCAATTCCCCGCCGGGGAGAAGCACGGTGATTCAATCAATCGGTTTTGTTACAGCAGCCTTAAAATAAACAAGACAAGTAAAACATTCTGCTCTCTTTCTTAACATTTGGCTTTTACAGCGATCGCGTAGGACAAGTCTGCAGTAGTGAGTGCTGGAACCGTTGACTTTGACACCTAAATGATCTTTCTACTCACCCAGAAAAATACACATTACATGAAATCCTTGATCACACGCCATCTGCTGCTTATTTCTTGAACGGAATAGTGCGCATGGTTGACATGCGCTCAGCAACAAGCCCTCTACTGTTTGGTTTTCTAACAACAAGCGAAAATTGACTTAAAACTCTTTTGTTGAACTGGGAACCTTTCGATGGTAACATCACTTTCAACTCCAATGTTTAATTTTTCAATTCTAACAAGTTCCTTTGTAGCATATTTGTTTGACACCTAAATTACATATAAATATTACAAAATACAGCATAAAACGCATAATGCGTTAGAACCACTGGAAGTACAGGTACTAGGTGTTGGTGCTTGTGGAGTTTCCGGGTGTATGGTACATAGGCATTGTGGTAGAGATAGTTTATGATAATTGTCGTCCTCGGTAGTATAGTGGTCAGTATCCCCGCCTGTCACGCGGGAGACCGGGGTTCAATTCCCCGCCGGGGAGAAGCACGGTGGTTCAATCAATCGGTTTTGTTACAGCAGCCTTAAAATAACAAGACAAGTAAAACATTCTGCTCTCTTTCTTAACATTTGGCTTTTACAGCGATCGCGTAGGACAAGTCTGCAGTAGTGAGTGCTGGAACCGTTGACTTTGACACCTAAATGATCTTTCTACTCACCCAGAAAAATACACATTACATGAAATCCTTGATCACACGCCATCTGCTGCTTATTTCTTGAACGGAATAGTGCGCATGGTTGACATGCGCTCAGCAACAAGCCCTCTACTGTTTGGTTTTCTAACAACAAGCGAAAATGACTTAAAACTCTTTTGTTGAACTGGGAACCTTTCGATAGTAACATCACTTTCAACTCCAATGTTTAATTTTTCAATTCTAACAAGTTCCTTTGTAGCATATTTGTTTGACACCTAAATTACATATAAATATTACAAAATACAGCATAAAACGCATAATGCGTTAGAACCACTGGAAGTACAGGTACTAGGTGTTGTGCTTGTGGAGTTTCCGGGTGTATGGTACATAGGCATTGTGGTAGAGATAGTTTATGGCAATTGTCGTCCTCGGTAGTATAGTGGTCAGTATCCCCGCCTGTCACGCGGGAGACCGGGGTTCAATTCCCCGCCGGGGAGAAGCACGGTGGTTCAATTATCGGTTTTGTTACAGCAGCCTTAAAATAAACAAGACAAGTAACACATTCTTCTCTCTTTCTTAACATTTGGCTTTTACAGCGATCGCGTAGGACAAGTCTGCAGTAGTGAGTGCTGGACCGTTGACTTTGACACCTAATTGATCTTTCTACTCACCCAGAAAATACATTACATGAAATCCTTGATCACACGCCATCTGCTGCTTATTTCTTGAACGGAATAGTGCGCATGGTTGACATGCGCTCAGCAACAAGCCCTCTACTGTTTGGTTTTCTAACAACAAGCGAAAATTGACTTAAAACTCTTTTGTTGAACTGGGAACCTTTCGATAGTAACATCACTTTCAACTCCAATGTTTAATTTTTCAATTCTAACAAGTTCCTTTGTAGCATATTTGTTTGACACCTAAATTACATATAAATATTACAAAATACAGCATAAAACGCATAATGCGTTAGAACCACTGGAAGTACAGGTACTAGGTGTTGGTGCTTGTGGAGTTTCCGGGTGTATGGTACATAGGCATTGTGGTAGAGATAGTTTATGATAATTGTCGTCCTCGGTAGTATAGTGGTCAGTATCCCCGCCTGTCACGCGGGAGACCGGGGTTCAATTCCCCGCCGGGGAGAAGCACGGTGATTCAATCAATCGGTTTTGTTACAGCAGCCTTAAAATAAACAAGACAAGTAAAACATTCTGCTCTCTTTCTTAACATTTGGCTTTTACAGCGATCGCGTAGGACAAGTCTGCAGTAGTGAGTGCTGGAACCGTTGACTTTGACACCTAAATGATCTTTATACTCACCCAGAAAAATACACATTACATGAAATCCTTGATCACACGCCATCTGCTGCTTATCTTGAACGGAATAGTGCGCATGGTTGACATGCGCTCAGCAACAAGCCCTCTACTGTTTGGTTTTCTAACAACAAGCGAAAATTGACTTAAAACTCTTTTGTTGAACTGGGAACCTTTCGATGGTAACATCACTTTCAACTCCAATGTTTAATTTTTCAATTCTAACAAGTTCCTTTGTAGCATATTTGTTTGACACCTAAATTACATATAAATATTACAAAATACAGCATAAAACGCATAATGCGTTAGAACCACTGGAAGTACAGGTACTAGGTGTTGGTGCTTGTGGAGTTTCCGGGTGTATGGTACATACGCATTGTGTGGTAGAGATAGTTTATGATAATTGTCGTCCTCGGTAGTATAGTGGTCAGTATCCCCGCCTGTCACGCGGGAGACCGGGGTTCAATTCCCCGCCGGGGAGAAGCACGGTGGTTCAATCAATCGGTTTTGTTACAGCAGCCTTAAAATAAACAAGACAAGTAAAACATTCTGCTCTCTTTCTTAACATTGGCTTTTACAGCGATCGCGTAGGACAAGTCTGCAGTAGTGAGTGCTGGAACCGTTGACTTTGACACCTAAATGATCTTTCTACTCACCCAGAAAAATACACATTACATGAAATCCTGATGAACAACCCATCTGCTGCTTATTCTTGAACGGAATAGTGCGCATGGTTGACATGCGCTCAGCAACAAGCCCTCTACTGTTTGGTTTTCTAACAACAAGCGAAAATTGACTTAAAACTCTTTTGTTGAACTGGGAACCTTTCGATAGTAACATCACTTTCAACTCCAATGTTTAATTTTTCAATTCTAACAAGTTCCTTTGTAGCATATTTGTTTGACACCTAAATTACATATAAATATTACAAAATACAGCATAAAACGCATAATGCGTTAGAACCACTGGAAGTACAGGTACTAGGTGTTGGTGCTTGTGGAGTTTCCGGGTGTATGGTACATAGGCATTGTGGTAGAGATAGTTTATGATAATTGTCGTCCTCGGTAGTATAGTGGTCAGTATCCCCGCCTGTCACGCGGGAGACCGGGGTTCAATTCCCCGCCGGGGAGAAGCACGGTGGTTCAATCAATCGGTTTTGTTACAGCAGCCTTAAAATAAACAAGACAAGTAAAACATTCTGCTCTCTTTCTTAACATTGGCTTTTACAGCGATCGCGTAGGACAAGTCTGCAGTAGTGAGTGCTGGAACCGTTGACTTTGACACCTAAATGATCTTTCTACTCACCCAGAAAAATAACACATTACATGAAATCCTTGATCACACGCCATCTGCTGCTTATTTCTTGAACGGAATAGTGCGCATGGTTGACATGCGCTCAGCAACAAGCCCTCTACTGTTTGGTTTTCTAGCAACAAGCGAAAATTGACTTAAAACTCTTTGTGTGAACTGGGAACCTTTCGATAGTAACATCACTTTCAACTCCAATGTTTAATTTTTCAATTCTAACAAGTTCCTTTGTAGCATATTTGTTTGACACCTAAATTACATATAAATATTACAAAATACAGCATAAAACGCATAATGCGTTAGAACCACTGGAAGTACAGGTACTAGGTGTTGGTGCTTGTGGAGTTTCCGGGTGTACGGTACATAGGCATTGTGGTAGAGATAGTTTATGATAATTGTCGTCCTCGGTAGTATATTGGTCAGTATCCCCGCCTGTCACGCGGGAGACCGGGGTTCAATTCCCCGCCGGGGAGAAGCACGGTGGTTCAATCAATCGGTTTTGTTACAGCAGCCTTAAAATAAACAAGACAAGTAACACATTCTGCTCTCTCTTCTTAACATTTGGCTTTTACAGCGATCGCGTAGGACAAGTCTGCAGTAGTGAGTGTGAGTGATGGAACCGTAGACTTTGACACCTAATTGATGTTTCTACTCACCCAGAAAAATACACATTACATGAAATCCTTGATCACACGCCATCTGCTGCTTATTTCTTGAACGGAATAGTGCGCATGGTTGACATGCGCTCAGCAACAAGCCCTCTACTGTTTGGTTTTCTAACAACAAGCGAAAATAATGACTTAAAACTCTTTTGTTGAACTGGGAACCTTTCGATAGTAACATCACTTTCAACTCCAATGTTTAATTTTTCAATTCTAACAAGTTCCTTTGTAGCATTAGTTTGTTTGACACCTAAATTACATATAAATATTACAAAATACAGCATAAAACGCATAATGCGTTAGAACCACTGGAAGTACAGGTACTAGGTTGGTGCTTGTGGAGTTTCCGGGTGTATGGTACATAGGCATTGTGGTAGAGATAGTTTATGATAATTGTCGTCCTCGGTAGTATAGTGGTCAGTATCCCCGCCTGTCACGCGGGAGACCGGGGTTCAATTCCCCGCCGGGGAGAAGCACGGTGGTTCAATCAATCGGTTTTGTTACAGCAGCCTTAAAATAAACAAGACAAGTAACACATTCTGCTCTCTTTCTTAACATTTGGCTTTTACAGCGATCACGTAGGACAAGTCTGCAGTAGTGAGTGCTGGAACCGTTGACTTTGACACCTAATTGATCTTTCTACTCACCCAGAAAAATACACATTACATGAAATCCTTGATCACACGCCATCTGCTGCTTATTTCTTGAACGGAATAGTGCGCATGGTTGACATGCGCTCAGCAACAAGCCCTCTACTGTTTGGTTTTCTAACAACAAGCGAAAATTGACTTAAAACTCTTTTGTTGAACTGGGAACCTTTCGATAGTAACATCACTTTCAACTCCAATGTTTAATTTTTCAATTCTAACAAGTTCCTTTGTAGCATATTTGTTTGACACCTAAATTACATATAAATATTACAAAATACAGCATAAAACGCATAATGCGTTAGAACCACTGGAAGTACAGGTACTAGGTGTTGGTGCTTGTGGAGTTTCCGGGTGTATGGTACATAGGCATTGTGGTAGAGATAGTTTATGATAATTGTCGTCCTCGGTAGTATAGTGGTTAGTTTTTAGGAGTGGTTTCCAGGGGGGAATAAATATTTATGACAGGGTGCATTTAAAATATGTATAAAAAAAAGGCTAAATAAATGAGAAGACTTTTTTTAAAAAGGAGCTAGATTAAAACGAAATAAAAATTTACTATTCTACTGGGAAAGGGGTTTCTACGTGGAGTAGGGGGAGGTTCTCGTCTTCGGGGTTTGTTGCACCATGATGGAAGTGGGCACACACCATTTCCATTGATCCCTGGATTGCTGCTAATCGGGCCTTGAATCGAAATGCACCCCAGGTCCGACCGTCGATACCAAGTATCGAGCGGATATCCTCGTTCCTGGGGTTCCATGATCCAAGAGACCCGACAACCAGGGGAAGAATCCTACCAAGCGAAGAATATTTTTCAATCTTTCGCTGGTAGGCATTCTCCATGCTCCCTGGTTGGTCGTAGCAGACCACGACGTCGACCATCACCCGGGAACCAGATAAGAGAAATTCGACATCTGGTCTTAAACGTTGCCCGGGGATGGCTTTGTTGACAGTAACGTCGTGGCCTTGCTTGACTAGCAGCGTTTCCAGGAGATCTTGGACGGTGTTGTGCCTCTTGGTGGCTAACTGGAGACCTTCTTCACAGTGGTTTAAAACGTGATACCCAGTCTCATTTTCCTTCCCACATCGTCGGCAACTCGTATCCTGCTCCTGAGAGCAAAACCAGGAGTGCCCACGAAGAGGAAGGATGTCGAGCCGGGCTCTGTGAAGGTATCTCCAGTCGCGAAAGGAGAGGGGCGTACGGCAGGATACCAGGCGAGCCATGTCTTTTGATGTACCTTCCAGGGAGAGGCAATTGGCAACAACTCCCTGGTGGCTCTTGTCGGTGAGAAGGTTCCTGGTATAGCGCTGCCGTGCTACTTTCCGAAGTCCGCGGACTGCCTTAACTGGGCTTACGGAGACGTCATCGGCGACAATTCGTAGGTTTTCGTCGCCGGATACATCAATCCGCACTCCCAGTCGTTTGGCAGCTTGACGGGCAAGAGTCCAAAGGTTAGACCCTGCCTCCGCGTACCTCAGTCTGTAGAGCCCCCCATCCACGGATCCTGAAAGATATTCCCCAACTGGTAACACTCCTGGATGCTCGGTTCTGAACCCTCGCCGAATGGTGTCGTGGAGCTGCTCTCTGCAAATATTCCTCACTGTAGGATCTCTACAAGTGAGGAGCTGAGCAGCTCTGGCGATGGTCCAGATGTCAGCATCATCAGTGAGGCGGCATGTTCCTAGGCCCCCAACCCGCCGATCCGCATAGAAAAAGGGGACCGTTGCGTGGTTGGGTAAGTTGCAAATGAGGCCTAGGAACTTCCTGCACTCAGTGTCCAGTTGGGTAAGGGAATCTTTCAGGACCCGACCCGAAGCGAGGTGATGGGAAAGGGAGGGAAGAAGGTGACTACGGAAAATTTCAAGTTTTTGCCATGGTGCAAGGTTAGAGGCGGCAATCTTGTCGAGGTTAGGGATGAGGTCAGTTGGTGGTCGGAACCGCAATTTTCCGCCGATCGGTGTACCAAGATACGTTTCTTGGTCATCTGGACCCAAGCACCGAATTAATTGTTCACCAATTCGGCACTGGGTCTCCGACGGCTTGCCTTTGTCAAAGACCAGACAAGCACACTTCCCGGCAATTAAATTGCAGTCCCAGGGTGTTTGCGGTGAGGGATAAAACGTTTAAAATATATTGGAGCTCGGAAGGAGAATTTGTAACCACGGCTATGTCGTCAGCATATGCCGTGGTTTTCACGAGCGAGCCAAATAATAAAAATCCGGGGTTAATATTGGACTTTCCGGCCCTGACGAGGGGCTCGGAAGCCAGGTTAAAAATAGGGGAACTAAGAGCGTCACCCTGGCGAACACCCGCTGTCGGGAAAATGCGGATGGATTCTTTCCCAACAGCAAAATCCATCCGATTTCCCGAATATATGTCCACCAGGATGCGCCGGAGGTCTTCTGGTATTGGAAGTGATGTGAACAGCTCATTCAGAACGGCGTGAGGCACAGAACCAAACGCATTGCACATGTCCAGCCATGCTATACACATGTGCCTTTGTCAACAAGCGAAAATTGACTTAAAACTCTTTTGTTGAACTGGGAACCTTTCGATAGTAACATCACTTTCAACTCCAATGTTTAATTTTTCAATTCTAACAAGTTCCTTTGTAGCATATTTGTTTGACACCTAAATTACATATAAATATTACAAAATACAGCATAAAACGCATAATGCGTTAGAACCACTGGAAGTACAGGTACTAGGTGTTGGTGCTTGTGGAGTTTCCGGGTGTATGGTACATAAACATTGTGGTAGAGATAGTTTATGATAATTGTCGTCCTCGGTAGTATAGTGGTCAGTATCCCCGCCTGTCACGCGGGAGACCGGGGTTCAATTCCCCGCCGGGGAGAAGCACGGTGGTTCAATCAATCGGTTTTGTTACAGCAGCCTTAAAATAAACAAGACAAGTAACACATTCTGCTCTCTTTCTTAACATTTGGCTTTTACAGCGATCGCGTAGGACAAGTCTGCAGTAGTGAGTGCTGGAACCGTTGACTTTGACACCTAAATGATCTTTCTACTCACCCAGAAAAATACACATTACATGAAATCCTTGATCACATGCCATCTGCTGCTTATTTCTTGAACGGAATAGTGCGCATGGTTGACATGCGCTCAGCAACAAGCCCTCTACTGTTTGGTTTTCTAACAACAAGCGAAAATTGACTTAAAACTCTTTTGTTGAACTGGGAACCTTTCGATAGTAACATCACTTTCAACTCCAATGTTTAATTTTTCAATTCTAACAAGTTCCTTTGTAGCATATTTGTTTGACACCTAAATTACATATAAATATTACAAAATACAGCATAAAACGCATAATGCGTTAGAACCACTGGAAGTACAGGTACTAGGTGTTGGTGCTTGTGGAGTTTCCGGGTGTATGGTACATAGGCATTGTGGTAGAGATAGTTTATGGTAATTGTCGTCCTCGGTAGTATAGTGGTCAGTATCCCCGCCTGTCACGCGGGAGACCGGGGTTCAATTCCCCGCCGGGGAGAAGCACGGTGGTTCAATCAATCGGTTTTGTTACAGCAGCCTTAAAATAAACAAGACAAGTAACACATTCTGCTCTCTTTCTTAACATTTGGCTTTTACAGCGATCGCGTAGGACAAGTCTGCAGTAGTGAGTGCTGGAACCGTTGACTTTGACACCTAATTGATCTTTCTACTCACCCAGAAAAATACACATTACATGAAATCCTTGATCACACGCCATCTGCTGCTTATTTCTTGAACGGAATAGTGCGCATGGTTGACATGCGCTCAGCAACAAGCCCTCTACTGTTTGGTTTTCTAACAACAAGCGAAAATTGACTTAAAACTCTTTTGTTGAACTGGGAACCTTTCGATAGTAACATCACTTTCAACTCCAATGTTTAATTTTTCAATTCTAACAAGTTCCTTTGTAGCATATTTGTTTGACACCTAAATTACATATAAATATTACAAAATACAGCATAAAACGCATAATGCGTTAGAACCACTGGAAGTACAGGTACTAGGTGTTGGTGCTTGTGGAGTTTCCGGTGTATGGTACATAGGCATTGTGGTAGAGATAGTTTATGATAATTGTCGTCCTCGGTAGTATAGTGGTCAGTATCCCCGCCTGTCACGCGGGAGACCGGGGTTCAATTCCCCGCCGGGGAGAAGCACGGTGGTTCAATCAATCGGTTTTGTTACAGCAGCCTTAAAATAAACAAGACAAGTAAAACATTCTGCTCTCTTTCTTAACATTTGGCTTTTACAGCGATCGCGTAGGACAAGTCTGCAGTAGTGAGTGCTGGAACCGTTGACTTTGACACCTAAATGATCTTTCTACTCACCCAGAAAAATACACATTACATGAAATCCTTGATCACACGCCATCTGCTGCTTATTTCTTGAACGGAATAGTGCGCATGGTTGACATGCGCTCAGCAACAAGCCCTCTACTGTTTGGTTTTCTAACAACAAGCGAAAATTGACTTAAAACTCTTTTGTTGAACTGGGAACCTTTCGATAGTAACATCACTTTCAACTCCAATGTTTAATTTTTCAATTCTAACAAGTTCCTTTGTAGCATATTTGTTTGACACCTAAATTACATATAAATATTACAAAATACAGCATAAAACGCATAATGCGTTAGAACCACTGGAAGTACAGGTACTAGGTGTTGGTGCTTGTGGAGTTTCCGGGTGTATGGTACATAGGCATTGTGGTAGAGATAGTTTATGATAATTGTCGTCCTCGGTAGTATAGTGGTCAGTATCCCCGCCTGTCACGCGGGAGACCGGGGTTCAATTCCCCGCCGGGGAGAAGCACGGTGGTTCAATCAATCGGTTTTGTTACAGCAGCCTTAAAATAAACAAGACAAGTAACACATTCTGCTCTCTTTCTTAACATTTGGCTTTTACAGCGATCGCGTAGGACAAGTCTGCAGTAGTGAGTGCTGGAACCGTTGACTTTGACACCTAATGATCTTTCTACTCACCCAGAAAAATACACATTACATGAAATCCTTGATCACACGCCATCTGCTGCTTATTTCTTGAACGGAATAGTGCGCATGGTTGACATGCGCTCAGCAACAAGCCCTCTACTGTTTGGTTTTCTAACAACAAGCGAAAATTGACTTAAAACTCTTTTGTTGAACTGGGAACCTTTCGATAGTAACATCACTTTCAACTCCAATGTTTAATTTTTCAATTCTAACAAGTTCCTTTGTAGCATATTTGTTTGACACCTAAATTACATATAAATATTACAAAATACAGCATAAAACGCATAATGCGTTAGAACCACTGGAAGTACAGGTACTAGATGTTGGTGCTTGTGGAGTTTCCGGGTGTATGGTACATAGGCATTGTGGTAGAGATAGTTTATGATAATTGTCGTCCTCGGTAGTATAGTGGTCAGTATCCCCGCCTGTCACGCGGGAGACCGGGGTTCAATTCCCCGCCGGGGAGAAGCACGGTGGTTCAATCAATCGGTTTTGTTACAGCAGCCTTAAAATAAACAAGACAAGTAACACATTCTGCTCTCTTTCTTAACATTTGGCTTTTACAGCGATCGCGTAGGACAAGTCTGCAGTAGTGAGTGCTGGAACCGTTAACTTTGACACCTAATGATCTTTCTACTCACCCAGAAAAATACACATTACATGAAATCCTTGATCACACGCCATCTGCTGCTTATTTCTTGAACGGAATAGTGCGCATGGTTGACATGCGCTCAGCAACAAGCCCTCTACTGTTTGGTTTTCTAACAACAAGCGAAAATTGACTTAAAACTCTTTTGTTGAACTGGGAACCTTTCGATAGTAACATCACTTTCAACTCCAATGTTTAATTTTTCAATTCTAACAAGTTCCTTTGTAGCATATTTGTTTGACACCTAAATTACATATAAATATTACAAAATACAGCATAAAACGCATAATGCGTTAGAACCACTGAAAGTACAGGTACTAGGTGTTGGTGCTTGTGGAGTTTCCGGGTGTATGGTACATAGGCATTGTGGTAGAGATAGTTTATGATAATTGTCGTCCTCGGTAGTATAGTGGTTAGTATCCCCGCCTGTCACGCGGGAGACCGGGGTTCAATTCCCCGCCGGGGAGAAGCACGGTGGTTCAATCAATCGGTTTTGTTACAGCAGCCTTAAAATAAACAAGACAAGTAAAACATTCTGCTCTCTTTCTTAACATTTGGCTTTTACAGCGATCGCGTAGGACAAGTCTGCAGTAGTGAGTGCTGGAACCGTTGACTTTGACACCTAAATGATCTTTCTACTCACCCAGAAAAATACACATTACATGAAATCCTTGATCACACGCCATCTGCTGCTTATTTCTTGAACGGAATAGTGCGCATGGTTGACATGCGCTCAGCAACAAGCCCTCTACTGTTTGGTTTTCTAACAACAAGCGAAAATTGACTTAAAACTCTTTTGTTGAACTGGGAACCTTTCGATAGTAACATCACTTTCAACTCCAATGTTTAATTTTTCAATTCTAACAAGTTCCTTTGTAGCATATTTGTTTGACACCTAAATTACATATAAATATTACAAAATACAGCATAAAACGCATAATGCGTTAGAACCACTGGAAGTACAGGTACTAGGTGTTGGTGCTTGTGGAGTTTCCGGGTGTATGGTACATAGGCATTGTGGTAGAGATAGTTTATGATAATTGTCGTCCTCGGTAGTATAGTGGTTAGTTTTTAGGGGTGGTTTCCAAGGGGGAATAAACATGTATGACAGGGTGCATTTAAAATATGTATAAAAAAAAAAAAAAAGGCTAAATAAATGAGAAGACTTTTTTTAAAAAGGAGCTAGATTAAAACGAAATAAAAATTTACTATTCTACTGGGAAAGGGGTTTCTACGTGGAGTAGGGGGAGGTTCTCGTCTTCGGGGTTTGTTGCACCATGATGGAAGTGGGCACACACCATTTCCATTGATCCCTGGATTGCTGCTAATCGGGCCTTGAATCGAAATGCACCCCAGGTCCGACCGTCGATACCAAGTATCGAGCGGATATCCTCGTTCCTGGGGTTCCATGATCCAAGAGACCCGACAACCAGGGGAAGAATCCTACCAAGCGAAGAATATTTTTCAATCTTTCGCTGGTAGGCATTCTCCATGCTCCCTGGTTGGTCGTAGCAGACCACGACGTCGACCATCACCCGGGAACCAGATAAGAGAAATTCGACATCTGGTCTTAAACGTTGCCCGGGGATGGCTTTGTTGACAGTAACGTCGTGGCCTTGCTTGACTAGCAGCGTTTCCAGGAGATCTTGGACGGTGTTGTGCCTCTTGGTGGCTAACTGGAGACCTTCTTCACAGTGGTTTAAAACGTGATACCCAGTCTCATTTTCCTTCCCACATCGTCGGCAACTCGTATCCTGCTCCTGAGAGCAAAACCAGGAGTGCCCACGAAGAGGAAGGATGTCGAGCCGGGCTCTGTGAAGGTATCTCCAGTCGCGAAAGGAGAGGGGCGTACGGCAGGATACCAGGCGAGCCATGTCTTTTGATGTACCTTCCAGGGAGAGGCAATTGGCAACAACTCCCTGGTGGCTCTTGTCGGTGAGAAGGTTCCTGGTATAGCGCTGCCGTGCTACTTTCCGAAGTCCGCGGACTGCCTTAACTGGGCTTACGGAGACGTCATCGGCGACAATTCGTAGGTTTTCGTCGCCGGATACATCAATCCGCACTCCCAGTCGTTTGGCAGCTTGACGGGCAAGAGTCCAAAGGTTAGACCCTGCCTCCGCGTACCTCAGTCTGTAGAGCCCCCCATCCACGGATCCTGAAAGATATTCCCCAACTGGTAACACTCCTGGATGCTCGGTTCTGAACCCTCGCCGAATGGTGTCGTGGAGCTGCTCTCTGCAAATATTCCTCACTGTAGGATCTCTACAAGTGAGGAGCTGAGCAGCTCTGGCGATGGTCCAGATGTCAGCATCATCAGTGAGGCGGCATGTTCCTAGGCCCCCAACCCGCCGATCCGCATAGAAAAAGGGGACCGTTGCGTGGTTGGGTAAGTTGCAAATGAGGCCTAGGAACTTCCTGCACTCAGTGTCCAGTTGGGTAAGGGAATCTTTCAGGACCCGACCCGAAGCGAGGTGATGGGAAAGGGAGGGAAGAAGGTGACTACGGAAAATTTCAAGTTTTTGCCATGGTGCAAGGTTAGAGGCGGCAATCTTGTCGAGGTTAGGGATGAGGTCGGTTGGTGGTCGGAACCGCAATTTTCCGCCGATCGGTGTACCAAGATACGTTTCTTGGTCATCTGGACCCAAGCACCGAATTAATTGTTCACCAATTCGGCACTGGGTCTCCGACGGCTTGCCTTTGTCAAAGACCAGACAAGCACACTTCCCGGCATTAAATTGCAGTCCAGGGTGTTTGCGGTGAGGGATAAAACGTTTAAAATATATTGGAGCTCGGAAGGAGAATTTGTAACCACGGCTATGTCGTCAGCATATGCCGTGGTTTTCACGAGCGAGCCAAATAATAAAAATCCGGGGTTAATATTGGACTTTCCGGCCCTGACGAGGGGCTCGGAAGCCAGGTTAAAAATAGGGGAACTAAGAGCGTCACCCTGGCGAACACCCGCTGTCGGGAAAATGCGGATGGATTCTTTCCAACGGCAAAATCCATCCGATTTCCCGAATATATGTCCACCAGGATGCGCCGGAGGTCTTCTGGTATTGGAAGTGATGTGAACAGCTCATTCAGAACGGCGTGAGGCACAGAACCAAACGCATTGCACATGTCCAGCCATGCTATACACATGTGCCTTCGTTTGGTCTTTGTCTCCTCAACAACCGTCTGTAAGAGCTGTGTATGTTCCTGTATACCATGGACCCCCGGGAGGAAACCCTTTTGCTCGGGAGATAACCAGCCAAGGTCTGAAGCGACCTCTGTTATCCTCTGGCTGATCACTCCCGAGAACAGTTTGTAAATGGTAGGAAGAAGGGATATTGGTCTAAAGTTGGAATAGTCACTAGTGTCCCCTTTCTTGAAAATGGGGACAGTTCGCGATGTCTTCCAACAGTTAGGAATCCCTAGCTTCCAAACCATTTTACAAACTGTTTCCAGCAGAATGCAGTTGGGGTCGATGGCTCTAAGATGACGGTATTCTAGGCCATCAACCCCTGGTGATGTGTTTATAGCCCGGCGAAGCTTAGCCTCAAGCTCTTGTTGGGTTGGCGCACGATTAAGGAAGTTCATCTGGTCCTCTGATGGTTGGGACCAGTCGCAGGTGTCGTAGAGTTCCCTCGCACTTTGGCACTGCTGCGGAGATGGTCTCAATCGGTTGTAGGTCCTCTTGAGATATTCCTCCGCAGCTTGTACAGTACCATCGTAGGAGGGTGAACGGTCTTCGAGCACCTCTCGAACGGCTCTTCTTGGGTATATGTTGAAGAGCCGCTGAATCTTCCTTGCCTCGTACGCCTTTTTCTTGATCTGTCGCCGGGCCCTCTGCATCTGCCGGTTTTGGTTTCTTTTTCTTTGGTCAGGGTTTCCTCGGGGTTGTTCAGGGCTAGGGTCTTGTAAAATTTGTGCTTTAGGGAGCCAGTCAGCTATGCAACGTTCGAGGACGTCGTTTAAGTCATTCAATGTCTCACAGCTCAAGAAGGCAGGAGCCCAGAGACTAACAAAATCGTCTTCTCTTTGGCTCTGCTCTTCTGAGCTGTTGCGATGACGTCCTCGATTGCTTTGCTGACTGGGGGCAAAGGATAAAATCTCGGGGGTAGGTGAGGGGTCAAAAATTTCTTCTGATAAAATTTGGGGGTTAATAATTTCATGGGGAGGGAGTTCGTAAAGCCAACTAAAATTTTGTGTATTAAAAGAGTTGGCGAACTCCCTTCCAATATCTAAAATAGGGCTAGGGGTAAAATTTGCTGGAGATAGGACATTACCAGGGGATTTCTCGATCGCTGGGATTTCCACAACGGACAGCTCAGCATGCTCGTCTTCTGTTGCAGTAACCTCCTCTAGAGAGATCACTGCATCAGAAGAGTCACGGTTGGAGCTGTCCATACTGGATATCCCAGCAAATCGGATGGAGGGTGATGGGTTGGGATTGGAATGTAGTCTTTGGTAATGTCCTTTAAGGGTAGGGCCATCTCCAGCAAATCCACACACTCCGCATTCCCAATATTTAACTAGTCGGAGTGTGTGGGCTGTCTCTAGGTGTCTATGGATACTACCCATGGCTCTGGTGTTAGTTGCCAAGGTAGTCCACTCACACCTAGGACACTTCGTTGGTTTCCCAGGGTATTTTAAAATAATTTTGTCCCCTTCTATTCTGGAAGGGGAAAACGTGGGGAGAGAGGAGTGAGCGGGGTTAGGAGACCCCTGCGAACCATCCATTGCAGATGCAATGGTTAGTTCGAGGGATTGGCGGAGAATACTGGAGGAAAGGGACTCAGTACAAGGTCTAGCATGTCTGCCGGCTGAAATAAATGAACTGAATTCCTTTTCACAGCCAAGGCAGACATACTGGGTTGTGTACTGAACCCCTCTCCTAGAGTGTCTTTCTTTAATGTGCGTCTCCGCCAATTGTCTCTTGCGGTCCCCTGACCAGGGACCGCTCCCCCGCTCACCTTGACACGTTTTCTCCCCACATTTTAAAATGTTGGGCAGAGGAACTGGGATTTTAATGATTGTCCCATGGAGTCTTACTCTAGTAGCATGTCTACTAGATGCTCCTTCCTCTGCCATTGATACCCTGGGCCCACTTACATATAAAAAATGGAAACAGAAATTTTGATTGAATAAAAATAGAAAATGAAATAAAATCGGATAAAAAATAGGTAGAAAAATTTGAAAACTTTTTTAAATCTGAAGAACAAAATTTCTAAAATATCTTTACAGGATTTAAACTAAATTGAGAAAAAAAGGGAAAAATTTTTTAAAAAATTTTTAATTTTAAATTTTAAATTTTAAATGGTGAAGATTATTAAAATAAAATTGCAAACTACAAGTTTAAAATTTTAAAAATTTCGAAAATTAAATAATTTACTTTATAATAAAATTTCCTTCCGAAGTAGAAGTGAAATAAAAAGACGTAAATGGGGGGAGGAAGAATAAATAAATAAATTGAAAAATTACAATTATTACAATAAATAAATAAAAAACCCGGAATAAAAAAATAAAAGGAAAAATTAGTGCGAAATAAAATAAAAATATTTGTTTTGGTAAAAGCAGCAGAGTTTCTTGGATGAAGTAGGATAAAAAAGAAAAATTATCTAATGAGCTAAAACAAAACATCAATAAAAACCCGGAGCTCTTTTAAAACACGTCTGCTCTCGACGAAGTCTAGCAGACAATGATTGATTGATTGACAATGATGATGGTAGTATAGTGGTCAGTATCCCCGCCTGTCACGCGGGAGACCGGGGTTCAATTCCCCGCCGGGGAGAAGCACGGTGGTTCAATCAATCGGTTTTGTTACAGCAGCCTTAAAATAAACAAGACAAGTAACACATTCTGCTCTCTTTCTTAACATTTGGCTTTTACAGCGATCGCGTAGGACAAGTCTGCAGTAGTGAGTGCTGGAACCGTTGACTTTGACACCTAATTGATCTTTCTACTCACCCAGAAAAATACACATTACATGAAATCCTTGATCACACGCCATCTGCTGCTTATTTCTTGAACGGAATAGTGCGCATGGTTGACATGCGCTCAGCAACAAGCCCTCTACTGTTTGGTTTTCTAACAACAAGCGAAAATTGACTTAAAACTCTTTTGTTGAACTGGGAACCTTTCGATAGTAACATCACTTTCAACTCCAATGTTTAATTTTTCAATTCTAACAAGTTCCTTTGTAGCATATTTGTTTGACACCTAAATTACATATAAATATTACAAAATACAGCATAAAACGCATAATGCGTTAGAACCACTGGAAGTACAGGTACTAGGTGTTGGTGCTTGTGGAGTTTCCGGGTGTATGGTACAGTATCCTGCACAAAAATCCGAACAGCGATTTTTGTGTTGAAAGTCACCTAGTGGCGGGGTAAAGGGTTTTTTGTTGTTGTTTTTTTTTAAAGGTAGGGTAGACGGGGTGAGGACACGACAGGACAGGGTTGGGAAGTCTAGACTTTGCTATTTTTTCTGTAGGGTTGGGAAAAGGTCAGGTCATTTTTAAAAACCCTCAGGGAATGTGTTTTTTAAGCGATAGTTGGGCAAAATTTAGTTAAGGCTTTAAAACATCCCTTATTCAAAAAATTTAGCTATCGGCTTGGGCCTAGGGCTGTAGACATCGATGGCGTATGTGTAGAGGTTCCGATTGCGACGCAGGAGACCGGAGTTCGAGTCTCGATTCGGAATTGCATAATTTGGGGTATATAATTGATTATATGCATTAGTTAGCAACAAAGAAAATTTTAAAATTTTTATTTGTTATTACTTGATCAAATTAGATCATTAAAACCAATAAAAATTTTAATTGTTATTTAATAGTTAACACCGATTGAAGATTATAATGAATATCCCACTAATTTATTACGTCCGCAACGAGATCCGAACTCCGGTCTCCAGCGTCGCAATCGGAACCTCTACACATACGCCATCGATGTCTACAGCCCTAGGCACAAGCTAATAGCTAAATTTTTTGAATAAGGGATGTTTCAAAGGCTTAACTAAATTTTGCCCAACTATCGCTTAAAAAACACATCCCCTGAGGGTTTCAAAAATGACCTGACCTTTTCCCAACCCTAATGAAAAAAAAAGCAAAGTCTAGACTTCCCAACCCTGCCCTGTCCTGTCCTCATCCCGTCAACCCTAGCTTAAAAAAAAACAACAACAAAAAACCCTTTACCCCGCCACTAGGTGGCTTTCAACACAAAAATCGCTGTTCGGATTTTTGTGCAGGATACTGTACATAGGCATCGTGGTAGAGATAGTTAATGATAATTGTCGTCCTCGGTAGTATAGTGGTCAGTATCCCCGCCTGTCACGCGGGAGACCGGGGTTCAATTCCCCCCCGGGGAGAAGCACGGTGGTTCAATCAGTCGGTTTTGTTACAGCAGCCTTAAAATAAACAAGACAAGTAAAACATTCTGCTCTCTTTCTTAACATTTGGCTTTTACAGCGATCGCGTAGGACAAGTCTGCAGTAGTGAGTGCTGGAACCGTTGACTTTGACACCTAAATGATCTTTCTACTCACCCAGAAAAATACACATTACATGAAATCCTTGATCACACGCCATCTGCTGCTTATTTCTTGAACGGAATAGTGCGCATGGTTGACATGCGCTCAGCAACAAGCCCTCTACTGTTTGGTTTTCTAACAACAAGCGAAAATTGACTTAAAACTCTTTTGTTGAACTGGGAACCTTTCGATAGTAACATCACTTTCAACTCCAATGTTTAATTTTTCAATTCTAACAAGTTCCTTTGTAGCATATTTGTTTGACACCTAAATTACATATAAATATTACAAAATATAGCATAAAACGCATAATGCGTTAGAACCACTGGAAGTACAGGTACTAGGTGTTGGTGCTTGTGGAGTTTCCGGGTGTATGGTACATAGGCATTGTGGTAGAGATAGTTTATGATAATTGTCGTCCTCGGTAGTATAGTGGTCAGTATCCCCGCCTGTCACGCGGGAGACCGGGGTTCAATTCCCCGCCGGGGAGAAGCACGGTGGTTCAATCAATCGGTTTTGTTACAGCAGCCTTAAAATAAACAAGACAAGTAACACATTCTGCTCTCTTTCTTAACATTTGGCTTTTACAGCGATCGCGTAGGACAAGTCTGCAGTAGTGAGTGCTGGAACCGTTGACTTTGACACCTAATTGATCTTTCTACTCACCCAGAAAAATACACATTACATGAAATCCTTGATCACACGCCATCTGCTGCTTATTTCTTGAACGGAATAGTGCGCATGGTTGACATGCGCTCAGCAACAAGCCCTCTACTGTTTGGTTTTCTAACAACAAGCGAAAATTGACTTAAAACTCTTTTGTTGAACTGGGAACCTTTCGATAGTAACATCACTTTCAACTCCAATGTTAATTTTTCAATTCTAACAAGTTCCTTTGTAGCATATTTGTTTGACACCTAAATTACATATAAATATTACAAAATACAGCATAAAACGCATAATGCGTTAGAACCACTGGAAGTACAGGTACTAGGTGTTGGTGCTTGTGGAGTTTCCGGGTGTATGGTACATAGGCATTGTGGTAGAGATAGTTTATGATAATTGTCGTCCTCGGTAGTATAGTGGTCAGTATCCCCGCCTGTCACGCGGGAGACCGTGGTTCAATTCCCCGCCGGGGAGAAGCACGGTGGTTCAATCAATCGGTTTTGTTACAGCAGCCTTAAAATAAACAAGACAAGTAAAACATTCTGCTCTCTTTCTTAACATTTGGCTTTTACAGCGATCGCGTAGGACAAGTCTGCAGTAGTGAGTGCTGGAACCGTTGACTTTGACACCTAAATGATCTTTCTACTCACCCAGAAAAATACACATTACATGAAATCCTTGATCACACGCCATCTGCTGCTTATTTCTTGAACGGAATAGTGCGCATGGTTGACATGCGCTCAGCAACAAGCCCTCTACTGTTTGGTTTTCTAACAACAAGCGAAAATTGACTTAAAACTCTTTTGTTGAACTGGGAACCTTTCGATAGTAACATCACTTTCAACTCCAATGTTTAATTTTTCAATTCTAACAAGTTCCTTTGTAGCATATTTGTTTGACACCTAAATTACATATAAATATTACAAAATACAGCATAAAACGCATAATGCGTTAGAACCACTGGAAGTACAGGTACTAGGTGTTGGTGCTTGTGGAGTTTCCGGGTGTATGGTACATAGGCATTGTGGTAGAGATAGTTTATGATAATTGTCGTCCTCGGTAGTATAGTGGTCAGTATCCCCGCCTGTCACGCGGGAGACCGGGGTTCAATTGCCCGCCGGGGAGAAGCACGGTGGTTCAATCAATCGGTTTTGTTACAGCAGCCTTAAAATAAACAAGACAAGTAACACATTCTGCTCTCTTTCTTAACATTTGGCTTTTACAGCGATCGCGTAGGACAAGTCTGCAGTAGTGAGTGCTGGAACCGTTGACTTTGACACCTAATTGATCTTTCTACTCACCCAGAAAAATACACATTACATGAAATCCTTGATCACACGCCATCTGCTGCTTATTTCTTGAACGGAATAGTGCGCATGGTTGACATGCGCTCAGCAACAAGCCCTCTACTGTTTGGTTTTCTAACAACAAGCGAAAATTGACTTAAAACTCTTTTGTTGAACTGGGAACCTTTCGATAGTAACATCACTTTCAACTCCAATGTTTAATTTTTCAATTCTAACAAGTTCCTTTGTAGCATATTTGTTTGACACCTAAATTACATATAAATATTACAAAATACAGCATAAAACGCATAATGCGTTAGAACCACTGGAAGTACAGGTACTAGGTGTTGGTGCTTGTGGAGTTTCCGGGTGTATGGTACATAGGCATTGTGGTAGAGATAGTTTATGATAATTGTCGTCCTCGGTAGTATAGTGGTCAGTATCCCCGCCTGTCACGCGGGAGACCGTGGTTCAATTCCCCGCCGGGGAGAAGCACGGTGGTTCAATCAATCGGTTTTGTTACAGCAGCCTTAAAATAAACAAGACAAGTAACACATTCTGCTCTCTTTCTTAACATTTGGCTTTTACAGCGATCGCGTAGGACAAGTCTGCAGTAGTGAGTGCTGGAACCGTTAACTTTGACACCTAATTGATCTTTCTACTCACCCAGAAAAATACACATTACATGAAATCCTTGATCACACGCCATCTGCTGCTTATTTCTTGAACGGAATAGTGCGCATGGTTGACATGCGCTCAGCAACAAGCCCTCTACTGTTTGGTTTTCTAACAACAAGCGAAAATTGACTTAAAACTCTTTTGTTGAACTGGGAACCTTTCGATAGTAACATCACTTTCAACTCCAATGTTTAATTTTTCAATTCTAACAAGTTCCTTTGTAGCATATTTGTTTGACACCTAAATTACATATAAATATTACAAAATACAGCATAAAACGCATAATGCGTTAGAACCACTGAAAGTACAGGTACTAGGTGTTGGTGCTTGTGGAGTTTCCGGGTGTATGGTACATAGGCATTGTGGTAGAGATAGTTTATGATAATTGTCGTCCTCGGTAGTATAGTGGTTAGTATCCCCGCCTGTCACGCGGGAGACCGGGGTTCAATTCCCCGCCGGGGAGAAGCACGGTGGTTCAATCAATCGGTTTTGTTACAGCAGCCTTAAAATAAACAAGACAAGTAAAACATTCTGCTCTCTTTCTTAACATTTGGCTTTTACAGCGATCGCGTAGGACAAGTCTGCAGTAGTGAGTGCTGGAACCGTTGACTTTGACACCTAAATGATCTTTCTACTCACCCAGAAAAATACACATTACATGAAATCCTTGATCACACGCCATCTGCTGCTTATTTCTTGAACGGAATAGTGCGCATGGTTGACATGCGCTCAGCAACAAGCCCTCTACTGTTTGGTTTTCTAACAACAAGCGAAAATTGACTTAAAACTCTTTTGTTGAACTGGGAACCTTTCGATAGTAACATCACTTTCAACTCCAATGTTTAATTTTTCAATTCTAACAAGTTCCTTTGTAGCATATTTGTTTGACACCTAAATTACATATAAATATTACAAAATACAGCATAAAACGCATAATGCGTTAGAACCACTGGAAGTACAGGTACTAGGTGTTGGTGCTTGTGGAGTTTCCGGGTGTATGGTACATAGGCATTGTGGTAGAGATAGTTTATGATAATTGTCGTCCTCGGTAGTATAGTGGTCAGTATCCCCGCCTGTCACGCGGGAGACCGGGGTTCAATTCCCCGCCGGGGAGAAGCACGGTGGTTCAATCAATCAGTTTTGTTACAGCAGCCTTAAAATAAACAAGACAAGTAACACATTCTGCTCTCTTTCTTAACATTTGGCTTTTACAGCGATCGCGTAGGACAAGTCTGCAGTAGTGAGTGCTGGAACCGTTGACTTTGACACCTAATTGATCTTTCTACTCACCCAGAAAAATACACATTACATGAAATCCTTGATCACACGCCATCTGCTGCTTATTTCTTGAACGGAATAGTGCGCATGGTTGACATGCGCTCAGCAACAAGCCCTCTACTGTTTGGTTTTCTAACAACAAGCGAAAATTGACTTAAAACTCTTTTGTTGAACTGGGAACCTTTCGATAGTAACATCACTTTCAACTCCAATGTTTAATTTTTCAATTCTAACAAGTTCCTTTGTAGCATATTTGTTTGACACCTAAATTACATATAAATATTACAAAATACAGCATAAAACGCATAATGCGTTAGAACCACTGGAAGTACAGGTACTAGGTGTTGGTGCTTGTGGAGTTTCCGGGTGTATGGTACAGTATCCTGCACAAAAATCCGAACAGCGATTTTTGTGTTGAAAGTCACCTAGTGGCGGGGTAAAGGGTTTTTTGTTGTTGTTTTTTTTTAAAGGTAGGGTAGACGGGGTGAGGACACGACAGGACAGGGTTGGGAAGTCTAGACTTTGCTATTTTTTCTGTAGGGTTGGGAAAAGGTCAGGTCATTTTTAAAAACCCTCAGGGAATGTGTTTTTTAAGCGATAGTTGGGCAAAATTTAGTTAAGGCTTTAAAACATCCCTTATTCAAAAAATTTAGCTATCGGCTTGGGCCTAGGGCTGTAGACATCGATGGCGTATGTGTAGAGGTTCCGATTGCGACGCAGGAGACCGGAGTTCGAGTCTCGATTCGGAATTGCATAATTTGGGGTATATAATTGATTATATGCATTAGTTAGCAACAAAGAAAATTTTAAAATTTTTATTTGTTATTACTTGATCAAATTAGATCATTAAAACCAATAAAAATTTTAATTGTTATTTAATAGTTAACACCGATTGAAGATTATAATGAATATCCCACTAATTTATTACGTCCGCAACGAGATCCGAACTCCGGTCTCCAGCGTCGCAATCGGAACCTCTACACATACGCCATCGATGTCTACAGCCCTATGCCCAAGCTAATAGCTAAATTTTTTGAATAAGGGATGTTTCAAAGGCTTAACTAAATTTTGCCCAACTATCGCTTAAAAAACACATCCCCTGAGGGTTTCAAAAATGACCTGACCTTTTCCCAACCCTAATGAAAAAAAAAGCAAAGTCTAGACTTCCCAACCCTGCCCTGTCCTGTCCTCATCCCGTCAACCCTAGCTTAAAAAAAAAACAACAACAAAAAACCCTTTACCCCGCCACTAGGTGGCTTTCAACACAAAAATCGCTGTTCGGATTTTTGTGCAGGATACTGTACATAGGCATCGTGGTAGAGATAGTTAATGATAATTGTCGTCCTCGGTAGTATAGTGGTCAGTATCCCCGCCTGTCACGCGGGAGACCGGGGTTCAATTCCCCCCCGGGGAGAAGCACGGTGGTTCAATCAGTCGGTTTTGTTACAGCAGCCTTAAAATAAACAAGACAAGTAAAACATTCTGCTCTCTTTCTTAACATTTGGCTTTTACAGCGATCGCGTAGGACAAGTCTGCAGTAGTGAGTGCTGGAACCGTTGACTTTGACACCTAAATGATCTTTCTACTCACCCAGAAAAATACACATTACATGAAATCCTTGATCACACGCCATCTGCTGCTTATTTCTTGAACGGAATAGTGCGCATGGTTGACATGCGCTCAGCAACAAGCCCTCTACTGTTTGGTTTTCTAACAACAAGCGAAAATTGACTTAAAACTCTTTTGTTGAACTGGGAACCTTTCGATAGTAACATCACTTTCAACTCCAATGTTTAATTTTTCAATTCTAACAAGTTCCTTTGTAGCATATTTGTTTGACACCTAAATTACATATAAATATTACAAAATATAGCATAAAACGCATAATGCGTTAGAACCACTGGAAGTACAGGTACTAGGTGTTGGTGCTTGTGGAGTTTCCGGGTGTATGGTACATAGGCATTGTGGTAGAGATAGTTTATGATAATTGTCGTCCTCGGTAGTATAGTGGTCAGTATCCCCGCCTGTCACGCGGGAGACCGGGGTTCAATTCCCCGCCGGGGAGAAGCACGGTGGTTCAATCAATCGGTTTTGTTACAGCAGCCTTAAAATAAACAAGACAAGTAACACATTCTGCTCTCTTTCTTAACATTTGGCTTTTACAGCGATCGCGTAGGACAAGTCTGCAGTAGTGAGTGCTGGAACCGTTGACTTTGACACCTAATTGATCTTTCTACTCACCCAGAAAAATACACATTACATGAAATCCTTGATCACACGCCATCTGCTGCTTATTTCTTGAACGGAATAGTGCTCATGGTTGACATGCGCTCAGCAACAAGCCCTCTACTGTTTGGTTTTCTAACAACAAGCAAAAATTGACTTAAAACTCTTTTGTTGAACTGGGAACCTTTCGATAGTAAGATCACTTTCAACTCCAATGTTTAATTTTTCAATTCTAACAAGTTCCTTTGTAGCATATTTGTTTGACACCTAAATTACATATAAATATTACAAAATACAGCATAAAACGCATAATGCGTTAGAACCACTGGAAGTACAGGTACTAGGTGTTGGTGCTTGTGGAGTTTCCGGGTGTATGGTACATAGGCATTGTGGTAGAGATAGTTTATGATAATTGTCGTCCTCGGTAGTATAGTGGTCAGTATCCCCGCCTGTCACGCGGGAGACCGGGGTTCAATTCCCCGCCGGGGAGAAGCACGGTGGTTCAATCAATCGGTTTTGTTACAGCAGCCTTAAAATAAACAAGACAAGTAAAACATTCTGCTCTCTTTCTTAACATTTGGCTTTTACAGCGATCGCGTAGGACAAGTCTGCAGTAGTGAGTGCTGGAACCGTTGACTTTGACACCTAAATGATCTTTCTACTCACCCAGAAAAATACACATTACATGAAATCCTTGATCACACGCCATCTGCTGCTTATTTCTTGAACGGAATAGTGCGCATGGTTGACATGCGCTCAGCAACAAGCCCTCTACTGTTTGGTTTTCTAACAACAAGCGAAAATTGACTTAAAACTCTTTTGTTGAACTGGGAACCTTTCGATAGTAACATCACTTTCAACTCCAATGTTTAATTTTTCAATTCTAACAAGTTCCTTTGTAGCATATTTGTTTGACACCTAAATTACATATAAATATTACAAAATACAGCATAAAACGCATAATGCGTTAGAACCACTGGAAGTACAGGTACTAGGTGTTGGTGCTTGTGGAGTTTCCGGGTGTATGGTACATAGGCATTGTGGTAGAGATAGTTTATGATAATTGTCGTCCTCGGTAGTATAGTGGTCAGTATCCCCGCCTGTCACGCGGGAGACCGGGGTTCAATTCCCCGCCGGGGAGAAGCACGGTGGTTCAATCAATCGGTTTTGTTACAGCAGCCTTAAAATAAACAAGACAAGTAACACATTCTGCTCTCTTTCTTAACATTTGGCTTTTACAGCGATCGCGTAGGACAAGTCTGCAGTAGTGAGTGCTGGAACCGTTGACTTTGACACCTAATTGATCTTTCTACTCACCCAGAAAAATACACATTACATGAAATCCTTGATCACACGCCATCTGCTGCTTATTTCTTGAACGGAATAGTGCTCATGGTTGACATGCGCTCAGCAACAAGCCCTCTACTGTTTGGTTTTCTAACAACAAGCGAAAATTGACTTAAAACTCTTTTGTTGAACTGGGAACCTTTCGATAGTAAGATCACTTTCAACTCCAATGTTTAATTTTTCAATTCTAACAAGTTCCTTTGTAGCATATTTGTTTGACACCTAAATTACATATAAATATTACAAAATACAGCATAAAACGCATAATGCGTTAGAACCACTGGAAGTACAGGTACTAGGTGTTGGTGCTTGTGGAGTTTCCGGGTGTATGGTACATAGGCATTGTGGTAGAGATAGTTTATGATAATTGTCGTCCTCGGTAGTATAGTGGTTAGCTTTTTGAGGAGTTTTCCAGGGGGGAAGAAACTTGTATGTATGGGGGAGCAATTTTAAAAAATTTAAAAAGGCCATAAAAAAATGCAAAATGCTAAAAGAGAGATAGATAAGAGAAATAAAATGGGTATTGCTAATCTACAGGGAGTGGGGATTCTACATGGGAAAAGGGGATGTCCTCGTCTTCGGGGTTTGTTGCACCATGATGGAAGTGGGCACACACCATTTCCATTGATCCCTGGATTGCTGCTAATCGGGCCTTGAATCGAAATGCGCCCCAGGTCCGACCGTCGATACCAAGTATCGAGCGAATGTCTTCGTTCCTGGGGTTCCATGATCCAAGGGACCCGACAACCAGGGGAAGAATCCTACCAAGCGAAGAATATTTTTCAATCTTTCGCTGGTAGGCGTTCTCCATGCTCCCTGGTTGGTCGTAGCAGACCACGACGTCAACCATCACCCGGGAACCAGATAAGAGAAATTCGACATCTGGTCTTAAACGTTGCCCGGGGATGGCTTTGTTGACAGTAACGTCATGGCCTTGCTTGACTAGCAGCGTTTCCAGGAGATCTTGGACGGTGTTGTGCCTCTTGGTGGCTAACTGGAGACCTTCTTCACAGTGGTTTAAAACGTGATACCCAGTCTCATTTTCCTTCCCACATCGTCGGCAACTCGTATCCTGCTCCTGAGAGCAAAACCACGAGTGCCCTCGAAGAGGAAGGATGTCGAGCCGGGCTCTGTGAAGGTATCTCCAGTCGCGAAAGGAGAGGGGCGTACGTCAGGATACCAGGCGAGCCATGTCTTTTGATGTACCTTCCAGGGAGAGGCAATTGGCAACAACTCCCTGGTGGCTCTTGTCGGTGAGAAGGTTCCTGGTATAGCGCTGCCGTGCTACTTTCCGAAGTCCGCGGACTGCCTTAACTGGGCTTACGGAGACGTCATCGGCGACAATTCGTAAGTTTTCGTCGCCGGATACATCAATCCGCACTCCCAGTCGTTTGGCAGCTTGACGGGCAAGAGTCCAAAGGTTAGACCCTGCCTCCGCGTACCTCAGTCTGTAGAGCCCCCCATCCACGGATCCTGAAAGATATTCCCCAACTGGTAACACTCCTGGATGCTCGGTTCTGAACCCTCGCCGAATGGTGTCGTGGAGCTGCTCTCTGCAAATATTCCTCACTGTAGGATCTCTACAAGTGAGGAGCTGAGCAGCTCTGGCGATGGTCCAGATGTCAGCATCATCAGTGAGGCGGCATGTTCCTAGGCCCCCAACCCGCCGATCCGCATAGAAAAAGGGGACCGTTGCGTGGTTGGGTAGGTTGCAAATAAGGCCTAGGAACTTCCTGCACTCAGTGTCCAGTTGGGTAAGGGAATCTTTCAGGACCCGGCCCGAAGCGAGGTGATGGGAAAGGGAGGGAAGAAGGTGACTACGGAAAATTTCAAGTTTTTGCCATGGTGCAAGGTTAGAGGCAGCAATCTTGTCGAGGTTAAGGATGAGGTCAGTTGGTGGTCGGAACCGCAATTTTCCGCCGATCGGTGTACCAAGATAACTTTCTTGGTCGTCTGGACCCAAGCACCGAATTAACTGTTCACCAATTCGGCACTGGGCCTCCGACGGCTTGCCTTTGTCGAAGACCAGGCAAGCACACTTCCCGGCATTAAATTGCAGCCCCAAGGTGTTTGCAGTGAGGGATAAAACGTTTAAAATATTCTGGAGCTCGGAAGGAGAATTTGCAACCACGGCAATGTCGTCAGCATATGCCGTGGTTTTCACGAGCGAGCCAAATAATAAAAATCCGTGGTTAATATTGGACTTTCCGGCCCTGACGATGGGCTCGGAAGCCAGGTTAAAAATAGGGGAACTAAGAGCGTCACCCTGGCGAACACCCGCTGTCGGGAAAATGCGGATAGATTCTTTCCCAACGGCAAAATCCATCCGATTTCCCGAATATATGTCCACCAGGATGCGCCGGAGGTCTTCTGGTATTGGAAGTGATGTGAACAGCTCATTCAGAACGGCGTGAGGCACAGAACCAAACGCATTGCACATGTCAAGCCATGCTATAGACATGTGCCTTCGTTTGGTCTTTGTCTCCTCGACAACCGTCTGTAAGAGCTGTGTATGTTCCTGAATACCATGGACCCCCGGGAGGAAACCCTTTTGCTCGGGAGATAACCAGCCAAGGTCTGAAGCGACCTCCGTTATTCTCTGGCTGATTACTCCCGAGAACAGTTTGTAAATGGTAGGAAGAAGGGATATTGGTCTAAAGTTGGAATAGTCGCTAGTGTCCCCTTTCTTGAAAATGGGGACAGTTCGCGATGTCTTCCAACAGTTAGGAATCCCTAGCTTCCAAACCATTTTACAAACTGTTACCAGCAGAATGCAGTTGGGGTCGATGGCTCTTAGATGACGGTATTCTAGGCCATCAACCCCTGGTGATGTGTTGGTAGCCCGGCGAAGCTTAGCTTGAAGCTCTTGTTGGGTTGGCGCACGATTAAGGAAGTTCATCTGGTCCTCTGATGGTTGGGACCAGTCGCAGGTGTCGTAGAGTTCCCTCGCACTTTGGCACTGCTGCGGAGATGGTCTCAATCGGTTGTAGGTCCTCTTGAGATATTCCTCCGCAGCTTGTACAGTACCATCGTAGGAGGGTGAACGGTCTTCGAGCACCTCTCGAACGGCTCTTCTTGGGTATATGTTGAAGAGCCGCTGAATCTTCCTTGCCTCGTACGCCTTTTTCTTGATCTGTCGCCGGGCCCTCTGCATCTGCCGGTTTTGATTTCTTTTTCTTTGGTCAGGGTTTCCTCGAGGTTGTTCAGGGCTAGGGTCTTGTAAAATTTGTGATTTAGGCAGCCAGTCAGCTGTGCAACGTTCGAGGACGTCGTTTAAGTCATTTAAAGTCTCACAGCTCAAGAAGGCAGGAGCCCAGAGACTAACAAAATCGTCGTCCCTTTGGCTCTGCTCTTCTGAGCTGTTGAGACGACGTCCTCGATTGCTTTGCTGACTGGGGACATAGGATAAAATCTCGGGGTTAGGTGAGGGGTCTAAAATCTCTTCTGATAAAATTTGGGGGTTTATATTTTCTTGGGGAGGGAGTTCATAAAGCCAACTAAAATTTTGTGTACTAAAAGACGTGGCGAACTCCCTCCTGAGATCTAAAATAGGGCTATCGTTAAAATTTGCTGGAGATAGGACATTACTAGGGGATTCCTCAATCGCCGGGATTTCCACCACGGATAGCTCATCACGCTCGTCTTCTGTTGCAGCAACCTCCTCTAGAGAGATCACTGCAGCAGAAGAGTCATGGTTGGAGCCATCCATGCTGGACATCCCAGCAAATGGGATGGAGGGTGATGGGTTGGGATTGGAATGTAATCTTTGGTAATGTCCTTTTAGGGTAGGGCCATCTCCAGCAAACCCACACACTCCGCATTCCCAATATTTAACTAGTCGGAGTGTGTGGGCTGTCTCTAGGTGTCTGTGGATACTGCCCATGGCTCTGGTGTTAGTTGCCAAGGTAGTCCACTCACACCTAGGACACTTCGTTGGTTTCCCAGGGTATTTTAAAATAATTTTGTCCCCTTCTATTCTGGAAGGGGAAAACGTGGGGAGAGAGGAGTGAGCGGGGTTAGGAGACCCCTGCGAACCATCCATTGCAGATGCAATGGTTAGTTCGAGGGATTGGCGGAGAATACTGGAGGAAAGGGACTCAGTACAAGGTCTAGCATGTCTGCCGGCTGAAATAAATGAACTGAATTCCCTTTTACAGCCAAGGCAGACATACTGGGTTGTGTACTGAACCCCTCTCCTAGAGTGTCTTTCTTTAATGTGCGTCTCCGCCAATTGTCTCTTGCGGTCCCCTGACCAGGGACCGCTCCCCCGCTCACCTTGACACGTTTTCTCCCCACATTTTAAAATGTTGGGCAGAGGAACTGGGATTTTAATGATTGTCCCATAGAGTCTTACTCTAGTAGCATTTCTACTAGATGCTCCTTCCTCTGCCATTGATACCCTGGGCCCACTTACATATAAAAAATTAAAACAGAAATTTTGCTTGAATAAAAACAGAAAATGAAATAAAATCGGATAAAAAATAGGTAGAAAAATTTAAAAAATTTTTTAAAATCTGAAGAACAAAATTTCTAAAATATCTTTACAGGATTTAAACTAAATTGAGAAAAAAAAGGAAAAAAATTTTTTTAAAAATTTTTAATTTTAAATTCAAAATTTTAAATGGTGAAGATTATTAAAATAAAATTGCAAAATACAAGTTAAAAATTTTAAAAATTTCGAAAATTAAATAATTCACTTTATAATAAAATTTCCATCCGAAGAAGAAGTGAAATAAAAAGACGTAAATGGGGGGGAAAAGAATAAATAAATAAATTGAAAAATTACAATAATTACAATAAATAAATAAAAAACCCGGAATATAAAAATAAAAGGAAAAATTAGTGCGAAATAAAATAAAAATATTTGTTTTGGTAAAAGCAGCAGAGTTTCTTGGATGAAGTAGGATAAAAAAGAAAAATGAGCTAAAACAAAACATCCATAAAAACCCGGAGCTCTTTTAAAACACGTCTGCTCTCGAGGAAGTCTAGCAGACCTGTGTCAGTATCCCCGCCTGTCACGCGGGAGACCGGGGTTCAATTCCCCGCCGGGGAGAAGCACGGTGGTTCAATCAATCGGTTTTGTTACAGCAGCCTTAAAATAAACAAGACAAGTAAAACATTCTGCTCTCTTTCTTAACATTTGGCTTTTACAGCGATCGCGTAGGACAAGTCTGCAGTAGTGAGTGCTGGAACCGTTGACTTTGACACCTAAATGATCTTTCTACTCACCCAGAAAAATACACATTACATGAAATCCTTGATCACACGCCATCTGCTGCTTATTTCTTGAACGGAATAGTGCGCATGGTTGACATGCGCTCAGCAACAAGCCCTCTACTGTTTGGTTTTCTAACAACAAGCGAAAATTGACTTAAAACTCTTTTGTTGAACTGGGAACCTTTCGATAGTAACATCACTTTCAACTCCAATGTTTAATTTTTCAATTCTAACAAGTTCCTTTGTAGCATATTTGTTTGACACCTAAATTACATATAAATATTACAAAATACAGCATAAAACGCATAATGCGTTAGAACCACTGGAAGTACAGGTACTAGGTGTTGGTGCTTGTGGAGTTTCCGGGTGTATGGTACATAGGCATTGTGGTAGAGATAGTTTATGATAATTGTCGTCCTCGGTAGTATAGTGGTCAGTATCCCCGCCTGTCACGCGGGAGACCGGGGTTCAATTCCCCGCCGGGGAGAAGCACGGTGGTTCAATCAATCGGTTTTGTTACAGCAGCCTTAAAATAAACAAGACAAGTAAAACATTCTGCTCTCTTTCTTAACATTTGGCTTTTACAGCGATCGCGTAGGACAAGTCTGCAGTAGTGAGTGCTGGAACCGTTGACTTTGACACCTAAATGATCTTTCTACTCACCCAGAAAAATACACATTACATGAAATCCTTGATCACACGCCATCTGCTGCTTATTTCTTGAACGGAATAGTGCGCATGGTTGACATGCGCTCAGCAACAAGCCCTCTACTGTTTGGTTTTCTAACAACAAGCGAAAATTGACTTAAAACTCTTTTGTTGAACTGGGAACCTTTCGATAGTAACATCACTTTCAACTCCAATGTTTAATTTTTCAATTCTAACAAGTTCCTTTGTAGCATATTTGTTTGACACCTAAATTACATATAAATATTACAAAATACAGCATAAAACGCATAATGCGTTAGAACCACTGGAAGTACAGGTACTAGGTGTTGGTGCTTGTGGAGTTTCCGGGTGTATGGTACATAGGCATTGTGGTAGAGATAGTTTATGATAATTGTCGTCCTCGGTAGTATAGTGGTCAGTATCCCCGCCTGTCACGCGGGAGACCGGGGTTCAATTCCCCGCCGGGGAGAAGCACGGTGGTTCAATCAATCGGTTTTGTTACAGCAGCCTTAAAATAAACAAGACAAGTAACACATTCTGCTCTCTTTCTTAACATTTGGCTTTTACAGCGATCGCGTAGGACAAGTCTGCAGTAGTGAGTGCTGGAACCGTTGACTTTGACACCTAATTGATCTTTCTACTCACCCAGAAAAATACACATTACATGAAATCCTTGATCACACGCCATCTGCTGCTTATTTCTTGAACGGAACAGTGCGCATGGTTGACATGCGCTCAGCAACAAGCCCTCTACTGTTTGGTTTTCTAACAACAAGCGAAAATTGACTTAAAACTCTTTTGTTGAACTGGGAACCTTTCGATAGTAACATCACTTTCAACTCCAATGTTTAATTTTTCAATTCTAACAAGTTCCTTTGTAGCATATTTGTTTGACACCTAAATTACATATAAATATTACAAAATACAGCATAAAACGCATAATGCGTTAGAACCACTGGAAGTACAGGTACTAGGTGTTGGTGCTTGTGGAGTTTCCGGGTGTATGGTACATAGGCATTGTGGTAGAGATAGTTTATAATAATTGTCGTCCTCGGTAGTATAGTGGTCAGTATCCCCGCCTGTCCCGCGGGAGACCGGGGTTCAATTCCCCGCCGGGGAGAAGCACGGTGGTTCAATCAATCGGTTTTGTTACAGCAGCCTTAAAATAAACAAGACAAGTAAAACATTCTGCTCTCTTTCTTAACATTTGGCTTTTACAGCGATCGCGTAGGACAAGTCTGCAGTAGTGAGTGCTGGAACCGTTGACTTTGACACCTAAATGATCTTTCTACTCACCCAGAAAAATACACATTACATGAAATCCTTGATCACACGCCATCTGCTGCTTATTTCTTGAACGGAATAGTGCTCATGGTTGACATGCGCTCAGCAACAAGCCTTCTACTGTTTGGTTTTCTAACAACAAGCGAAAATTGACTTAAAACTCTTTTGTTGAACTGGGAACCTTTCGATAGTAAGATCACTTTCAACTCCAATGTTTAATTTTTCAATTCTAACAAGTTCCTTTGTAGCATATTTGTTTGACACCTAAATTACATATAAATATTACAAAATACAGCATAAAACGCATAATGCGTTAGAACCACTGGAAGTACAGGTACTAGGTGTTGGTGCTTGTGGAGTTTCCGGGTGTATGGTACATAGGCATTGTGGTAGAGATAGTTTATGATAATTGTCGTCCTCGGTAGTATAGTGGTCAGTATCCCTGCCTGTCACGCGGGAGACCGGGGTTCAATTCCCCGCCGGGGAGAAGCACGGTGGGGTTAAAGTCTATTTTACCCGACCAAAGTAATCTTAAGTTGACTTTATTTGTACTTAACTTAATGTACAGAAAATTCGTCCCAGGCAATCCGTCTGTGGTAAAGCATCGTACGAATGGTTATAGTCAAGCATAAAACAATTTTTAGTTCGGCTATAGGCCACAGTGGTGCGCATCGGCGTAAGCTGCGCACGACTTTTGGCTTGTCGCGTACTTTTGAATTGCAATAAGATCTATACTGTACTGTATAATACTCTACCTAATATTGAGTTCTACACACTATATGTAGTTATATATATGTTATATTATAGGATACGGTATAGTTTACTATACTTTATTATTCTCCGTTATACTTGTAGTACCTCACCATTAGGATTGATGGGTAGGTAATTGATTAATAGAATGTATGTGTGTGACGTCTACAGTGGTATAGCACTGGATTGCTAATTATAGGGATTGTGGTTCGAATCTTAAAGCAGGATTTTGTTTTTTAATTGTTGGTTAGTTGAATTTAGTTTTTTATTCACTTAATTTTTCATGATTATACTATACAGTATTACTAAACCGTTATTAAATATAATGTCTTATGTATTGGCATGTTTCATTATTATTGGTTACGTTTATGATATTATGTGGTTAATTTTGTTTTCTATACTATACTATACTTTACACTACTACTACAATACTTAACGGAATACTATACTTTTCTAATATATTTCACACTATATGTTGTAGATATACATACTGTATTATATAGTGCAGTTACTATACTTTACTATACTGCATACCACTATGATTGGTTCATAATAATTTGTTAGTTTAGTGATGAATATGTGTTAAATATCTATGTTGGCATAGTACTGGAATGCAGATAACAAGGCTTGTGGTTCAAACCACACTGTGGGTAAATGTATAACTATTTGTATAATAATTGTGTTTTAACAATTTAGTTAAATAAAGTTAATTTAGTAATTGCGTTGATATTTGAGTCTATATAAGTTCAGCAGATTAGTTTTGTTCCAACTATGTCTACTAACGGAACAATGTTTTTGACCTCGTCAAGTGAAATAATAAGAAGTTATAGTGAGTTGTTAGAAAAGTTTTATTTGAAATGCAAAAAATAATCCAGTGTTAAATCTCAAATTTCTTATATTTTTCTTTCTTTTCCGCGGTTTTTAATAAAAACAAATGGGTCGGGGATGGATATGGGTCGGGGCGTAGTCGGGTTATACGAAGTAATTTTCTGCCCCATGGTACTGCCATCTAGCGATTAATGATTTAGTCTTGTAGGGAAATTACATATCCGCAAGAGGCTCTGCCATCGGGGGGAAAATTACTCTTGCGCCCGGTCATTCGGTTTATAGTCGTCGAGGAGAGTAGTGCTATATTTTTTTTCGGATAACTAATATTGGTAAATATTTGTTTTTATGGTTAGTTGTTAAGTTTAAGTATAGTTTTTAGTAAGTAGTTATTGTAGTGTTAAGTGTAGTTCTTTTTTTACTTTACTTAGTATATATTTTTATTATGTTTTGTTTTAATGCTTAGTTGTTAAGTTTAAGTATAGTTTTTTTTACTTTACTTAGTATATATTTTAATTATGTTATGGTTTTATTAAGTTTAAGTATACATATTTTTACTTTATTCTTCTTTATATTTTACTGTACTTTACAGTACTTCTGTTTATTTACCTTCTGTTTATTACCATACTTTACTTTACCCACCCAAATCCCCTGTATTTCCTCGCTTTGCTCGGGCCCTATCCCGCTTAGTTTCTTTTGACGTGTTAATATTATTTAAGTTTACTTAGTTAAGTAAGTAAGTAGTAAAGTTAAGTAAGTTAAGTGAATTTATTAAGTTTACTGTGGTCGGGTAAAATAGACTTTTACCCACGGTGGTTCAATCAATCGGTTTTGTTACAGCAGCCTTAAAATAAACAAGACAAGTAAAACATTCTGCTCTCTTTCTTAACATTTGGCTTTTACAGCGATCGCGTAGGACAAGTCTGCAGTAGTGAGTGCTGGAACCGTTGACTTTGACACCTAAATGATCTTTCTACTCACCCAGAAAAATACACATTACATGAAATCCTTGATCACACGCCATCTGCTGCTTATTTCTTGAACGGAATAGTGCGCATGGTTGACATGCGCTCAGCAACAAGCCCTCTACTGTTTGGTTTTCTAACAACAAGCGAAAATTGACTTAAAACTCTTTTGTTGAACTGGGAACCTTTCGATAGTAACATCACTTTCAACTCCAATGTTTAATTTTTCAATTCTAACAAGTTCCTTTGTAGCATATTTGTTTGACACCTAAATTACATATAAATATTACAAAATACAGCATAAAACGCATAATGCGTTAGAACCACTGGAAGTACAGGTACTAGGTGTTGGTGCTTGTGGAGTTTCCGGGTGTATGGTACATAGGCATTGTGGTAGAGATAGTTTATGATAATTGTCGTCCTCGGTAGTATAGTGGTCAGTATCCCCGCCTGTCACGCGGGAGACCGGGGTTCAATTCCCCGCCGGGGAGAAGCACGGTGGTTCAATCAATCGGTTTTGTTACAGCAGCCTTAAAATAAACAAGACAAGTAACACATTCTGCTCCCTTTCTTAACATTTGGCTTTTACAGCGATCGCGTAGGACAAGTCTGCAGTAGTGAGTGCTGGAACCGTTGACTTTGACACCTAATTGATCTTTCTACTCACCCAGAAAAATACACATTACATGAAATCCTTGATCACACGCCATCTGCTGCTTATTTCTTGAACGGAATAGTGCGCATGGTTGACATGCGCTCAGCAACAAGCCCTCTACTGTTTGGTTTTCTAACAACAAGCGAAAATTGACTTAAAACTCTTTTGTTGAACTGGGAACCTTTCGATAGTAACATCACTTTCAACTCCAATGTTTAATTTTTCAATTCTAACAAGTTCCTTTGTAGCATATTTGTTTGACACCTAAATTACATATAAATATTACAAAATACAGCATAAAACGCATAATGCGTTAGAACCACTGGAAGTACAGGTACTAGGTGTTGGTGCTTGTGGAGTTTCCGGGTGTATGGTACATAGGCATTGTGGTAGAGATAGTTTATGATAATTGTCGTCCTCGGTAGTATAGTGGTCAGTATCCCCGCCTGTCACGCAGGAGACCGGGGTTCAATTCCCCGCCGGGGAGAAGCACGGTGGTTCAATCAATCGGTTTTGTTACAGCAGCCTTAAAATAAACAAGACAAGTAAAACATTCTGCTCTCTTTCTTAACATTTGGCTTTTACAGCGATCGCGTAGGACAAGTCTGCAGTAGTGAGTGCTGGAACCGTTGACTTTGACACCTAAATGATCTTTCTACTCACCCAGAAAAATACACATTACATGAAATCCTTGATCACACGCCATCTGCTGCTTATTTCTTGAACGGAATAGTGCGCATGGTTGACATGCGCTCAGCAACAAGCCCTCTACTGTTTGGTTTTCTAACAACAAGCGAAAATTGACTTAAAACTCTTTTGTTGAACTGGGAACCTTTCGATAGTAACATCACTTTCAACTCCAATGTTTAATTTTTCAATTCCAACAAGTTCCTTTGTAGCATATTTGTTTGACACCTAAATTACATATAAATATTACAAAATACAGCATAAAACGCATAATGCGTTAGAACCACTGGAAGTACAGGTACTAGGTGTTGGTGCTTGTGGAGTTTCCGGTGTATGGTACATAGGCATTGTGGTAGAGATAGTTTATGATAATTGTCGTCCTCGGTAGTATAGTGGTCAGTATCCCCGCCTGTCACGCGGGAGACAGGGGTTCAATTCCCCGCCGGGGAGAAGCACGGTGGTTCAATCAATCGGTTTTGTTACAGCAGCCTTAAAATAAACAAGACAAGTAACACATTCTGCTCTCTTTCTTAACATTTGGCTTTTACAGCGATCGCGTAGGACAAGTCTGCAGTAGTGAGTGCTGGAACCGTTGACTTTGACACCTAATTGATCTTTCTGCTCACCCAGAAAAATACACATTACATGAAATCCTTGATCACACGCCATCTGCTGCTTATTTCCTGAACGGAATAGTGCGCATGGTTGACATGCGCTCAGCAACAAGCCCTCTACTGTTTGGTTTTCTAACAACAAGCGAAAATTGACTTAAAACTCTTTTGTTGAACTGGGAACCTTTCGATAGTAACATCACTTTCAACTCCAATGTTTAATTTTTCAATTCTAACAAGTTCCTTTGTAGCATATTTGTTTGACACCTAAATTACATATAAATATTACAAAATACAGCATAAAACGCATAATGCGTTAGAACCACTGGAAGTACAGGTACTAGGTGTTGGTGCTTGTGGAGTTTCCGGGTGTATGGTACATAGGCATTGTGGTAGAGATAGTTTATGATAATTGTCGTCCTCGGTAGTATAGTGGTCAGTATCCCCGCCTGTCACGCGGGAGACCGGGGTTCAATTCCCCGCCGGGGAGAAGCACGGTGGTTCAATCAATCGGTTTTGTTACAGCAGCCTTAAAATAAACAAGACAAGTAAAACATTCTGCTCTCTTTCTTAACATTTGGCTTTTACAGCGATCGCGTAGGACAAGTCTGCAGTAGTGAGTGCTGGAACCGTTGACTTTGACACCTAAATGATCTTTCTACTCACCCAGAAAAATACACATTACATGAAATCCTTGATCACACGCCATCTGCTGCTTATTTCTTGAACGGAATAGTGCGCATGGTTGACATGCGCTCAGCAACAAGCCCTCTACTGTTTGGTTTTCTAACAACAAGCGAAAATTGACTTAAAACTCTTTTGTTGAACTGGGAACCTTTCGATAGTAACATCACTTTCAACTCCAATGTTTAATTTTTCAATTCTAACAAGTTCCTTTGTAGCATATTTGTTTGACACCTAAATTACATATAAATATTACAAAATACAGCATAAAACGCATAATGCGTTAGAACCACTGGAAGTACAGGTACTAGGTGTTGGTGCTTGTGGAGTTTCCGGGTGTATGGTACATAGGCATTGTGGTAGAGATAGTTTATGATAATTGTCGTCCTCGGTAGTATAGTGGTCAGTATCCCCGCCTGTCACGCGGGAGACCGGGGTTCAATTCCCCGCCGGGGAGAAGCACGGTGGTTCAATCAATCGGTTTTGTTACAGCAGCCTTAAAATAAACAAGACAAGTAACACATTCTGCTCTCTTTCTTAACATTTGGCTTTTACAGCGATCGCGTAGGACAAGTCTGCAGTAGTGAGTGCTGGAACCGTTGACTTTGACACCTAAATGATCTTTCTACTCACCCAGAAAAATACACATTACATGAAATCCTTGATCACACGCCATCTGCTGCTTATTTCTTGAACGGAATAGTGCGCATGGTTGACATGCGCTCAGCAACAAGCCCTCTACTGTTTGGTTTTCTAACAACAAGCGAAAATTGACTTAAAACTCTTTTGTTGAACTGGGAACCTTTCGATAGTAACATCACTTTCAACTCCAATGTTTAATTTTTCAATTCTAACAAGTTCCTTTGTAGCATATTTGTTTGACACCTAAATTACATATAAATATTACAAAATACAGCATAAAACGCATAATGCGTTAGAACCACTGGAAGTACAGGTACTAGGTGTTGGTGCTTGTGGAGTTTCCGGGTGTATGGTACATAGGCATTGTGGTAGAGATAGTTTATGATAATTGTCGTCCTCGGTAGTATAGTGGTCAGTATCCCCGCCTGTCACGCGGGAGACCGGGGTTCAATCCCCGCCGGGGAGAAGCACGGTGGTTCAATCAATCGGTTTTGTTACAGCAGCCTTAAAATAAACAAGACAAGTAACACATTCTGCTCTCTTTCTTAACATTTGGCTTTTACAGCGATCGCGTAGGACAAGTCTGCAGTAGTGAGTGCTGGAACCGTTGACTTTGACACCTAAATGATCTTTCTACTCACCCAGAAAAATACACATTACATGAAATCCTTGATCACACGCCATCTGCTGCTTATTTCTTGAACGGAATAGTGCGCATGGTTGACATGCGCTCAGCAACAAGCCCTCTACTGTTTGGTTTTCTAACAACAAGCGAAAATTGACTTAAAACTCTTTTGTTGAACTGGGAACCTTTCGATAGTAACATCACTTTCAACTCCAATGTTTAATTTTTCAATTCTAACAAGTTCCTTTGTAGCATATTTGTTTGACACCTAAATTACATATAAATATTACAAAATACAGCATAAAACGCATAATGCGTTAGAACCACTGGAAGTACAGGTACTAGGTGTTGGTGCTTGTGGAGTTTCCGGGTGTATGGTACATAGGCATTGTGGTAGAGATAGTTTATGATAATTGTCGTCCTCGGTAGTATAGTGGTCAGTATCCCCGCCTGTCACGCGGGAGACCGGGGTTCAATTCCCCGCCGGGGAGAAGCACGGTGGTTCAATCAATCGGTTTTGTTACAGCAGCCTTAAAATAAACAAGACAAGTAACACATTCTGCTCTCTTTCTTAACATTTGGCTTTTACAGCGATCGCGTAGGACAAGTCTGCAGTAGTGAGTGCTGGAACCGTTGACTTTGACACCTAATTGATCTTTCTACTCACACAGAAAAATACACATTACATGAAATCCTTGATCACACGCCATCTGCTGCTTATTTCTTGAACGGAATAGTGCGCATGGTTGACATGCGCTCAGCAACAAGCCCTCTACTGTTTGGTTTTCTAACAACAAGCGAAAATTGACTTAAAACTCTTTTGTTGAACTGGGAACCTTTCGATAGTAACATCACTTTCAACTCCAATGTTTAATTTTTCAATTCTAACAAGTTCCTTTGTAGCATATTTGTTTGACACCTAAATTACATATAAATATTACAAAATACAGCATAAAACGCATAATGCGTTAGAACCACTGGAAGTACAGGTACTAGGTGTTGGTGCTTGTGGAGTTTCCGGGTGTATGGTACATAGGCATTGTGGTAGAGATAGTTTATGATAATCGTCGTCCTCGGTAGTATAGTGGTTAGTTTTTAAGAGTGGTTTCCAAGGGGGAATAAACATGTATGACAGGGTGCATTTAAAATATGTATAAAAAAAAGGCTAAATAAATGAGAAGACTTTTTTTTAAAAAGGAGCTAGATTAAAACGAAATAAAAATTTACTATTCTACTGGGAAAGGGGTTTCTACGTGGAGTAGGGGGAGGTTCTCGTCTTCGGGGTTTGTTGCACCATGATGGAAGTGGGCACACACCATTTCCATTGATCCCTGGATTGCTGCTAATCGGGCCTTGAATCGAAATGCACCCCAGGTCCGACCGTCGATACCAAGTATCGAGCGGATATCCTCGTTCCTGGGGTTCCATGATCCAAGAGACCCGACAACCAGGGGAAGAATCCTACCAAGCGAAGAATATTTTTCAATCTTTCGCTGGTAGGCATTCTCCATGCTCCCTGGTTGGTCGTAGCAGACCACGACGTCGACCATCACCCGGGAACCAGATAAGAGAAATTCGACATCTGGTCTTAAACGTTGCCCGGGGATGGCTTTGATGACAGTAACGTCGTGGCCTTGCTTGACTAGCAGCGTTTCCAGGAGATCTTGGACGGTGTTGTGCCTCTTGGTGGCTAACTGGAGACCTTCTTCACAGTGGTTTAAAACGTGATACCCAGTCTCATTTTCCTTCCCACATCGTCGGCAACTCGTATCCTGCTCCTGAGAGCAAAACCACGAGTGCCCACGAAGAGGAAGGATGTCGAGCCGGGCTCTGTGAAGGTATCTCCAGTCGCGAAAGGAGAGGGGCGTACGGCAGGATACCAGGCGAGCCATGTCTTTTGATGTACCTTCCAGGGAGAGGCAATTGGCAACAACTCCCTGGTGGCTCTTGTCGGTGAGAAGATTCCTGGTATAGCGCTGCCGTGCTACTTTCCGAAGTCCGCGGACTGCCTTAACTGGGCTTACGGAGACGTCATCGGCGACAATTCGTAGGTTTTCGTCGCCGGATACATCAATCCGCACTCCCAGTCGTTTGGCAGCTTGACGGGCAAGAGTCCAAAGGTTAGACCCTGCCTCCGCGTACCTCAGTCTGTAGAGCCCCCCATCCACGGATCCTGAAAGATATTCCCCAACTGGTAACACTCCTGGATGCTCGGTTCTGAACCCTCGCCGAATGGTGTCGTGGAGCTGCTCTCTGCAAATATTCCTCACTGTAGGATCTCTACAAGTGAGGAGCTGAGCAGCTCTGGCGATGGTCCAGATGTCAGCATCATCAGTGAGGCGGCATGTTCCTAGGCCCCCAACCCGCCGATCCGCATAGAAAAAGGGGACCGTTGCGTGGTTGGGTAAGTTGCAAATGAGGCCTAGGAACTTCCTGCACTCAGTGTCCAGTTGGGTAAGGGAATCTTTCAGGACCCGACCCGAAGCGAGGTGATGGGAAAGGGAGGGAAGAAGGTGACAACGGAAAATTTCAAGTTTTTGCCATGGTGCAAGGTTAGAGGCGGCAATCTTGTCGAGGTTAGGGATGAGGTCGGTTGGTGGTCGGAACCGCAATTTTCCGCCGATCGGTGTACCAAGATACCTTTCTTGGTCATCTGGACCCAAGCACCGAATTAATTGTTCACCAATTCGGCACTGGGTCTCCGACGGCTTGCCTTTGTCAAAGACCAGACAAGCACACTTCCCGGCATTAAATTGCAGTCCCAGGGTGTTTGCGGTGAGGGATAAAACGTTTAAAATATATTGGAGCTCGGAAGGAGAATTTGTAACCACGGCTATGTCGTCAGCATATGCCGTGGTTTTCACGAGCGAGCCAAATAATAAAAATCCGGGGTTAATATTGGACTTTCCGGCCCTGACGAGGGGCTCGGAAGCCAGGTTAAAAATAGGGGAACTAAGAGCGTCACCCTGGCGAACACCCGCTGCCGGGAAAATGCGGATGGATTCTTTCCCAACGGCAAAATCCATCCGATTTCCCGAATATATGTCCACCAGGATGCGCCGGAGGTCTTCTGGTATTGGAAGTGATGTGAACAGCTCATTCAGAACGGCGTGAGGCACAGAACCAAACGCATTGCACATGTCCAGCCATGCTATACACATGTGCCTTCGTTTGGTCTTTGTCTCCTCAACAACCGTCTGTAAGAGCTGTGTATGTTCCTGTATACCATGGACCCCCGGGAGGAAACCCTTTTGCTCGGGAGATAACCAGCCAAGGTCTAAAGCGACCTCTGTTATCCTCTGGCTGATCACTCCCGAGAACAGTTTGTAAATAATGTGGTCAGTATCCCCGCCTGTCATGCGGGAGACTGGGGTTCAATTCCCCGCCGGGGAGAAGCACGGTGGTTCAATCAATCGGTTTTGTTACAGCAGCCTTAAAATAAACAAGACAAGTAACACATTCTGCTCTCTTTCTTAACATTTGGCTTTTACAGCGATCGCGTAGGACAAGTCTGCAGTAGTGAGTGCTGGAACCGTTGACTTTGACACCTAATTGATCTTTCTACTCACCCGGAAAAATACACATTACATGAAATCCTTGATCACACGCCATCTGCTGCTTATTTCTTGAACCGAATAGTGCGCATGGTTGACATGCGCTCAGCAACAAGCCCTCTACTGTTTGGTTTTCTAACAACAAGCGAAAATTGACTTAAAACTCTTTTGTTGAACTGGGAACCTTTCGATAGTAACATCACTTTCAACTCCAATGTTTAATTTTTCAATTCTAACAAGTTCCTTTGTAGCATATTTGTTTGACACCTAAATTACATAAAAATGTTACAAAATACAGCATAAAACGCATAATGCGTTAGAACCACTGGAAGTACAGGTACTAGGTGTTGGTGCTTGTGGAGTTTCCGGGTGTATGGTACATAGGCATTGTGGTAGAGATAGTTTATGATAATTGTCGTCCTCGGTAGTATAGTGGTCAGTATCCCCGCCTGTCACGCGGGAGACCGGGGTTCAATTCCCCGCCGGGGAGAAGCACGGTGGTTCAATCAATCGGTTTTGTTACAGCAGCCTTAAAATAAACAAGACAAGTAACACATTCTGCTCTCTTTCTTAACATTTGGCTTTTACAGCGATCGCGTAGGACAAGTCTGCAGTAGTGAGTGCTGGAACCGTTGACTTTGACACCTAATTGATCTTTCTACTCACCCGGAAAAATACACATTACATGAAATCCTTGATCACACGCCATCTGCTGCTTATTTCTTGAACCGAATAGTGCGCATGGTTGACATGCGCTCAGCAACAAGCCCTCTACTGTTTGGTTTTCTAACAACAAGCGAAAATTGACTTAAAACTCTTTTGTTGAACTGGGAACCTTTCGATAGTAACATCACTTTCAACTCCAATGTTTAATTTTTCAATTCTAACAAGTTCCTTTGTAGCATATTTGTTTGACACCTAAATTACATAAAAATGTTACAAAATACAGCATAAAACGCATAATGCGTTAGAACCACTGGAAGTACAGGTACTAGGTGTTGGTGCTTGTGGAGTTTCCGGGTGTATGGTACATAGGCATTGTGGTAGAGATAGTTTATGATAATTGTCGTCCTCGGTAGTATAGTGGTCAGTATCCCCGCCTGTCACGCGGGAGACCGGGGTTCAATTCCCCGCCGGGGAGAAGCACGGTGGTTCAATCAATCGGTTTTGTTACAGCAGCCTTAAAATAAACAAGACAAGTAAAACATTCTGCTCTCTTTCTTAACATTTGGCTTTTACAGCGATCGCGTAGGACAAGTCTGCAGTAGTGAGTGCTGGAACCGTTGACTTTGACACCTAATTGATCTTTCTACTCACCCAGAAAAATACACATTACATGAAATCCTTGATCAAACGCCATCTGCTGCTTATTTCTTGAACGGAATAGTGCGCATGGTTGACATGCGCTCAGCAACAAGCCCTCTACTGTTTGGTTTTCTAACAACAAGCGAAAATTGACTTAAAACTCTTTTGTTGAACTGGGAACCTTTCGATAGTAACATCACTTTCAACTCCAATGTTTAATTTTTCAATTCTAACAAGTTCCTTTGTAGCATATTTGTTTGACACCTAAATTACATATAAATATTACAAAATACAGCATAAAACGCATAATGCGTTAGAACCACTGGAAGTACAGGTACTAGGTGTTGGTGCTTGTGGAGTTTCCGGGTGTATGGTACATAGGCATTGTGGTAGAGATAGTTATGATAATTGTCGTCCTCGGTAGTATAGTGGTGAGTATCCCCGCCTGTCACGCGGGAGACCGGGGTTCAATTCCCCGCCGGGGAGAAGCACGGTGGTTCAATCAATCGGTTTTGTTACAGCAGCCTTAAAATAAACAAGACAAGTAAAACATTCTGCTCTCTTTCTTAACATTTGGCTTTTACAGCGATCGCGTAGGACAAGTCTGCAGTAGTGAGTGCTGGAACCGTTGACTTTGACACCTAATTGATCTTTCTACTCACCCAGAAAAATACACATTACATGAAATCCTTGATCAAACGCCATCTGCTGCTTATTTCTTGAACGGAATAGTGCGCATGGTTGACATGCGCTCAGCAACAAGCCCTCTACTGTTTGGTTTTCTAACAACAAGCGAAAATTGACTTAAAACTCTTTTGTTGAACTGGGAACCTTTCGATAGTAACATCACTTTCAACTCCAATGTTTAATTTTTCAATTCTAACAAGTTCCTTTGTAGCATATTTGTTTGACACCTAAATTACATATAAATATTACAAAATACAGCATAAAACGCATAATGCGTTAGAACCACTGGAAGTACAGGTACTAGGTGTTGGTGCTTGTGGAGTTTCCGGGTGTATGGTACATAGGCATTGTGGTAGAGATAGTTTGTGATAATTGTCGTCCTCGGTAGTATAGTGGTCAGTATCCCCGCCTGTCAGGCGGGAGACCGGGGTTCAATTCCCCCCCGGGGAGAAGCACGGTGGTTCAATCAATCGGTTTTGTTACAGCAGCCTTAAAATAAACAAGACAAGTAAAACATTCTGCTCTCTTTCTTAACATTTGGCTTTTACAGCGATCGCGTAGGACAAGTCTGCAGTAGTGAGTGCTGGAACCGTTGACTTTGACACCTAATTGATCTTTCTACTCACCCAGAAAAATACACATTACATGAAATCCTTGATCACACGCCATCTGCTGCTTATTTCTTGAACTGAATAGTGCGCATGGTTGACATGCGCTCAGCAACAAGCCCTCTACTGTTTGGTTTTCTAACAACAAGCGAAAATTGACTTAAAACTCTTTTGTTGAACTGGGAACCTTTCGATAGTAACATCACTTTCAACTCCAATGTTTAATTTTTCAATTCTAACAAGTTCCTTTGTAGCATATTTGTTTGACACCTAAATTACATATAAATATTACAAAATACAGCATAAAACGCATAATGCGTTAGAACCACTGGAAGTACAGGTACTAGGTGTTGGTGCTTGTGGAGTTTCCGGGTGTATGGTACATAGGCATTGTGGTAGAGATAGTTTATGATAATTGTCGTCCTCGGTAGTATAGTGGTCAGAATCCCCGCCTGTCACGCGGGAGACCGGGGTTCAATTCCCCGCCGGGGAGAAGCACGGTGGTTCAATCAATCGGTTTTGTTACAGCAGCCTTAAAATAAACAAGACAAGTAACACATTCTGCTCTCTTTCTTAACATTTGGCTTTTACAGCGATCGCGTAGGACAAGTCTGCAGTAGTGAGTGCTGGAACCGTTGACTTTGACACCTAATTGATCTTTCTACTCACCCAGAAAAATACACATTACATGAAATCCTTGATCACACGCCATCTGCTGCTTATTTCTTGAACGGAATAGTGCGCATGGTTGACATGCGCTCAGCAACAAGCCCTCTACTGTTTGGTTTTCTAACAACAAGCGAAAATTGACTTAAAACTCTTTTGTTGAACTGGGAACCTTTCGATAGTAACATCACTTTCAACTCCAATGTTTAATTTTTCAATTCTAACAAGTTCCTTTGTAGCATATTTGTTTGACACCTAAATTACACATAAATATTACAAAATACAGCATAAAACGCCTAATGCGTTAGAACCACTGGAAGTACAGGTACTAGGTGTTGGTGCTTGTGGAGTTTCCGGGTGTATGGTACATAGGCATTGTGGTAGAGATAGTTTATGATAATTGTCGTCCTCGGTAGTATAGTGGTCAGTATCCCCGCCTGTCACGCGGGAGACCGGGGTTCAATTCCCCGCCGGGGAGGAGCACGGTGGTTCAATCAATCGGTTTTGTCACAGCAGCCTTAAAATAAACAAGACAAGTAAAACATTCTGCTCTCTTTCTTAACATTTGGCTTTTACAGCGATCGCGTAGGACAAGTCTGCAGTAGTGAGTGCTGGAACCGTTGACTTTGACACCTAAATGATCTTTCTACTCACCCAGAAAAATACACATTACATGAAATCCTTGATCACACGCCATCTGCTGCTTATTTCTTGAACGGAATAGTGCGCATGGTTGACATGCGCTCAGCAACAAGCCCTCTACTGTTTGGTTTTCTAACAACAAGCGAAAATTGACTTAAAACTCTTTTGTTGAACTGGGAACCTTTCGATAGTAACATCACTTTCAACTCCAATGTTTAATTTTTCAATTCTAACAAGTTCCTTTGTAGCATATTTGTTTGACACCTAAATTACATATAAATATTACAAAATACAGCATAAAACGCATAATGCGTTAGAACCACTGGAAGTACAGGTACTAGGTGTTGGTGCTTGTGGAGTTTCCGGGTGTATGGTACATAGGCATTGTGGTAGAGATAGTTTATGATATTATGTCGTCCTCGGTAGTATAGTGGTCAGCATCCCCGCCTGTCACGCGGGAGACCGGGGTTCAATTCCCCGCCGGGGGAAGCACGGTGGTTCAATCAATCGGTTTTGTTACAGCAGCCTTAAAATAAACAAGACAAGACAAGTAAAACATTCTGCTCTCTTTCTTAACATTTGGCTTTTACAGCGATCGCGTAGGACAAGTCTGCAGTAGTGAGTGCTGGAACCGTTGACTTTGACACCTAAATGATCTTTCTACTCACCCAGAAAAATACACATTACATGAAATCCTTGATCACACGCCATCTGCTGTATTTCTTGAACGGAATAGTGCGCATGGTTGACATGCGCTCAGCAACAAGCCCTCTACTGTTTGGTTTTCTAACAACAGCGAAAATTGACTTAAAACTCTTTTGTTGAACTGGGAACCTTTCGATAGTAACATCACTTTCAACTCCAATGTTTAATTTTTCAATTCTAACAAGTTCCTTTGTAGCATATTTGTTTGACACCTAAATTACATATAAATATTACAAAATACAGCATAAAACGCATAATGCGTATGAACCACTGGAAGTACAGGTACTAGGTGTTGGTGCTTGTGGAGTTTCCGGGTGTATGGTACATAGGCATTGTGGTAGAGATAGTTTATGATAATTGTTGTCCTCGGTAGTATAGTGGTCAGTATCCCCGCCTGTCACGCGGGAGACCGGGGTTCAATTCCCCGCCGGGGAGAAGCACGGTGGTTCAATCAATCGGTTTTGTTACAGCAGCCTTAAAATAAACAAGACAAGTAAAACATTCTGCTCTCTTTCTTAACATTTGGCTTTTACAGCGATCGCGTAGGACAAGTCTGCAGTAGTGAGTGCTGGAACCGTTGACTTTGACACCTAAATGATCTTTCTACTCACCCAGAAAAATACACATTACATGAAATCCTTGATCACCACGCCATCTGCTGCTTATTTCTTGAACGGAATAGTGCGCATGGTTGACATGCGCTCAGCAACAAGCCCTCTACTGTTTGGTTTTCTAACAACAAGCGAAAATTGACTTAAAACTCTTTTGTTGAACTGGGAACCTTTCGATAGTAACATCACTTTCAACTCCAATGTTTAATTTTTCAATTCTAACAAGTTCCTTTGTAGCATATTTGTTTGACACCTAAATTACATAAAAATATACAAAATACAGCATAAAACGCATAATGCGTTAGAACCACTGGAAGTACAGGTACTAGGTGTTGGTGCTTGTGGAGTTTCCGGTGTATGGTACATAGGCATTGTGGTAGAGATAGTTTATGATAATTGTCGTCCTCGGTAGTATAGTGGTCAGTATCCCCGCCTGTCACGCGGGAGACGGGGTTCAATTCCCCGCCGGGGAGAAGCACGGTGGTTCAATCAATCGGTTTTGTTACAGCAGCCTTAAAATAAAAAGACAAGTAAAACATTCTGCTCTCTTTCTTAACATTTGGCTTTTACAGCGATCGCGTAGGACAAGTCTGCAGTAGTGAGTGCTGGAACCGTTGACTTTGACACCTAAATGATCTTTCTACTCACCCAGAAAAATACACATTACATGAAATCCTTGATCACACGCCATCTGCTGCTCATTTCTTGAACGGAATAGTGCGCATGGTTGACATGCGCTCAGCAACAAGCCCTCTACTGTTTGGTTTTCTAACAACAAGCGAAAATTGACTTAAAACTCTTTTGTTGAACTGGGAACCTTTCGATAGTAACATCACTTTCAACTCCAATGTTTAATTTTTCAATTCTAACAAGTTCCTTTGTAGCATATTTGTTTGACACCTAAATTACATATAAATATTACAAAATACAGCATAAAACGCATAATGCGTTAGAACCAGAAGTACAGGTACTAGGTGTTGGTGCTTGTGGAGTTTCCGGGTGTATGGTACATAGGCATTGTGGTAGAGATAGTTTATGATAATTGTCGTCCTCGGTAGTATAGTGGTCAGTATCCCCGCCTGTCACGCGGGAGGCGGGGTTCAATTCCCCGCCGGGGAGAAGCACGGTGGTTCAATCAATCGGTTTTGTTACAGCAGCCTTAAAATAAACAAGACAAGTAAAACATTCTGCTCTCTTTCTTAACATTTGGCTTTTACAGCGATCGCGTAGGACAAGTCTGCAGTAGTGAGTGCTGGAACCGTTGACTTTGACACCTAAATGATCCTTTCTACTCACCAGAAAAATACACATTACATGAAATCCTTGATCACACGCCATCTGCTGCTTATTTCTTGAACGGAATAGTGCGCCATGGTTGACATGCGCTCAGCAACAAGCCCTCTACTGTTTGGTTTTCTAACAACAAGCGAAAATTGACTTAAAACTCTTTTGTTGAACTGGGAACCTTTCGATAGTAACATCACTTTCAACTCCAATGTTTAATTTTTCAATTCTAACAAGTTCCTTTGTAGCATATTTGTTTGACACCTAAATACATATAAATATTACAAAATACAGCATAAAACGCATAATGCGTAGAAACACTGGAAGTACAGGTACTAGGTTGGTGCTTGTGGAGTTTCCGGGTGTATGGTACATAGGCATTGTGGTAGAGATAGTTTATGATAATTGTCGTCCTCGGTAGTATAGTGGTCAGTATCCCCGCCTGTCACGCGGGAGACGGGGTTCAATTCCCCGCCGGGGAGAAGCACGGTGGTTCAATCAATCGGTTTTGTTACAGCAGCCTTAAAATAAACAAGACAAGTAAAACATTCTGCTCTCTTTCTTAACATTTGGCTTTTACAGCGATCGCGTAGGACAAGTCTGCAGTAGTGAGTGCTGGAACCGTTGACTTTGACACCTAAATGATCTTTCTACTCACCCAGAAAAATACACATTACATGAAATCCTTGATCACACGCCATCTGCTGCTCATTTCTTGAACGGAATAGTGCGCATGGTTGACATGCGCTCAGCAACAAGCCCTCTACTGTTTGGTTTTCTAACAACAAGCGAAAATTGACTTAAAACTCTTTTGTTGAACTGGGAACCTTTCGATAGTACATCACTTTCAACTCCAATGTTTAATTTTTCAATTCTAACAAGTTCCTTTGTAGGCATATTGTTTGACACCTAAATTACATATAAATATTACAAAATACAGCATAAAAACGCATAATGCGTTAGAACCACTGGAAGTACAGGTACTAGGTGTTGGTGCTTGTGGAGTTTCCGGGTGTATGGTACATAGGCATTGTGGTAGAGATAGTTTATGATAATTGTCGTCCTCGGTAGTATAGTGGTCAGTATCCCCGCCTGTCACGCGGGAGGCCGGGGTTCAATTCCCCGCCGGGGAGAAGCACGGTGGTTCAATCAATCGGTTTTGTTACAGCAGCCTTAAAATAAACAAGACAAGTAAAACATTCTGCTCTCTTTCTTAACATTTGGCTTTTACAGCGATCGCGCGTAGGACAATCTGCAGTAGTGAGTGCTGGAACCGTTGACTTTGACACCTAAATGATCTTTCTACTCACCCAGAAAAATACACATTACATGAAATCCTTGATCACACGCCATCTGCTGCTTATTTCTTGAACGGATAGTGCGCATGGTTGACATGCGCTCAGCAACAAGCCCTCTACTGTTTGGTTTTCTAACAACAAGCGAAAATTGACTTAAAACTCTTTTGTTGAACTGGGAACCTTTCGATAGTAACATCACTTTCAACTCCAATGTTTAATTTTTCAATTCTAACAAGTTCCTTTGTAGCATATTTGTTTGACACCTAAATTACATATAAATATTACAAAATACAGCATAAAACGCATAATGCGTTAGAACCACTGGAAGTACAGGTACTAGGTGTTGGTGCTTGTGGAGTTTCCGGGTGTATGGTACATAGGCATCGTGGTAGAGATAGTTTATGATAATTGTCGTCCTCGGTAGTATAGTGGTCAGTATCCCTGCCTGTCACGCGGGAGACCGGGGTTCAATTCCCCGCCGGGGAGAAGCACGGTGGTTCAATCAATCGGTTTTGTTACAGCAGCCTTAAAATAAACAAGACAAGTAAAACATTCTGCTCTCTTTCTTAACATTTGGCTTTTACAGCGATCGCGTAGGACAAGTCTGCAGTAGTGAGTGCTGGAACCGTTGACTTTGACACCTAAATGATCTTTCTACTCACCCAGAAAAATACACATTACATGAAATCCTTGATCACACGCCATCTGCTGCCTATTTCTTGAACGGAATAGTGCGCATGGTTGACATGCGCTCAGCAACAAGCCCTCTACTGTTTGGTTTTCTAACAACAAGCGAAAATTGACTTAAAACTCTTTTGTTGAACTGGGAACCTTTCGATAGTAACATCACTTTCAACTCCAATGTTTAATTTTTCAATTCTAACAAGTTCCTTTGTAGCATATTTGTTTGACACCTAAATTACATATAAATATTACAAAATACAGCATAAAACGCATAATGCGTTAGAACCACTGGAAGTACAGGTACTAGGTGTGTGCTGTGTGGAGTTTCCGGGTATGGTACATAGGCATTGTGTAGAGATAGTTTATGATAATTGTCGTCCTCGGTAGTATAGTGGTCAGTATCCCCGCCTGTCACGCGGGAGACCGGGGTTCAATTCCCCGCCGGGGAGAAGCACGGTGGTTCAATCAATCGGTTTTGTTACAGCAGCCTTAAAATAAACAAGACAAGTAAAACATTCTGCTCTCTTTCTTAACATTTGGCTTTTACAGCGATCGCGTAGGACAAGTCTGCAGTAGTGAGTGCTGGAACCGTTGACTTTGACACCTAAATGATCTTTCTACTCACCAGAAAAATACACATTACATGAAATCCTTGATCACACCCATCTGCTGCTTATTTCTTGAACGGAATAGTGCGCATGGTTGACATGCGCTCAGCAACAAGCCCTCTACTGTTTGGTTTTCTAACAACAAGCGAAAATTGACTTAAAACTCTTTTGTTGAACTGGGAACCTTTCGATAGTAACATCACTTTCAACTCCAATGTTTAATTTTTCAATTCTAACAAGTTCCTTTGTAGCATATTTGTTTGACACCTAAATTACATATAAATATTACAAAATACAGCATAAAACGCATAATGCGTTAGAACCACTGGAAGTACAGGTACTAGGTGTTGGTGCTTGTGGAGTTTCCGGGTGTATGGTACATAGGCATTGTGGTAGAGATAGTTTATGATAATTGTTGTCCTCGGAAGTATAGTGGTCAGTATCCCCGCCTGTCACGCGGGAGACCGGGGTTCAATTCCCCGCCGGGGAGAAGCACGGTGGTTCAATCAATCGGTTTTGTTACAGCAGCCTCAAAATAAACAAGACAAGTAAAACATTCTGCTCTCTTTCTTAACATTTGGCTTTTACAGCGATCGCGTAGGACAAGTCTGCAGTAGTGAGTGCTGGAACCGTTGACTTTGACACCTAAATGATCTTTCTACTCACCCAGAAAAATACACATTACATGAAATCCTTGATCACACGCCATCTGCTGCTTATTTCTTGAACGGAATAGTGCGCATGGTTGACATGCGCTCAGCAACAAGCCCTCTACTGTTTGGTTTTCTAACAACAAGCGGAAATTGACTTAAAACTCTTTTGTTGAACTGGGAACCTTTCGATAGTAACATCACTTTCAACTCATGTTTAATTTTTCAATTCTAACAAGTTCCTTTGTAGCATATGTGTTGACACCTAAATTACATATAAATATTACAAAATACAGCATAAAACGCATAACGCCTTAGAACCACTGGAAGTACAGGTACTAGGTGTTGGTGCTTGTGGAGTTTCCGGGTGTATGGTACATAGGCATTGTGGTAGAGATAGTTTATGATAATTGTCGTCCTCGGTAGTATAGTGGTCAGTATCCCCGCTGTCACGCGGGAGACCGGGGTTCAATTCCCCGCCGGGGAGAAGCACGGTGGTTCAATCAATCGGTTTTGTTACAGCAGCCTTAAAATAAACAAGACAAGTAAAACATTCTGCTCTCTCTCTAACATTTGGCTTTTACAGCGATCGCGTAGGACAAGTCTGCAGTAGTGAGTGCTGGAACCGTTGACTTTGACACCTAAATGATCTTTCTACTCACCCAGAAAAATACACATTACATGAAATCCTTGATCACACGCCATCTGCTGCTTATTCTTGAACGGAATAGTGCGCATGGTTGACATGCGCTCAGCAACAAGCCCTCTACTGTTTGGTTTTCTAACAACAAGCGAAAATTGACTTAAAACTCTTTTGTTGAACTGGGAACCTTTCGATAGTAACATCACTTTCAACTCCAATGTTAATTTTCAATTCTAACAAGTTCCTTTGTAGCATATTTGTTTGACACCTAAATTACATATAAATATTAAAAATACAGCATAAAATGCATAATGCGTTAGAACCACTGGAAGTACAGGTACTAGGTGTTGGTGCTTGTGGAGTTTCCGGGTGTATGGTACATAGGCATTGTGGTAGAGATAGTTTATGATATTGTCGTCCTCGGTAGTATAGTGGTCAGTATCCCCGCCTGTCACGCGGGAGACCGGGGTTCAATTCCCCGCCGGGGAGAAGCACGGTGGTTCAATCAATCGGTTTTGTTACAGCAGCCTTAAAATAAACAAGACAAGTAAAACATTCTGCTCTCTTTCTTAACATTTGGCTTTTACAGCGATCGCGTAGGACAAGTCTGCAGTAGTGAGTGCTGGAACCGTTGACTTTGACACCTAAATGATCTTTCTACTCACCCAGAAAAATACACATTACATGAAATCCTTGATCACACGCCATCTGCTGCTTATTTCTTGAACGGAATAGTGCGCATGGTTGACATGCGCTCAGCAACAAGCCCTCTACTGTTTGGTTTTCTAACAACAAGCGAAAATGACTTTAAACTCTTTTGTTGAACTGGGAACCTTTCGATAGTAACATCACTTTCAACTCCAATGTTTAATTTTCAATTCTAACAAGTTCCTTTGTAGCATATTTGTTTGACACCTAAATTACATATAAATATTACAAAATACAGCATAAAACGCATAATGCGTTAGAACCACTGGAAGTACAGGTACTAGGTGTTGGTGCTTGTGGAGTTTCCGGGTGTATGGTACATAGGCATCGTGGTAGAGATAGTTTATGATAATTGTCGTGCTCGGTAGTATAGTGGTCAGTATCCCTGCCTGTCACGCGGGAGACCGGGGTTCAATTCCCCGCCGGGGAGAAGCACGGTGGTTCAATCAATCGGTTTTGTTACAGCAGCCTTAAAATAAACAAGACAAGTAAAACATTCTGCTCTCTTTCTTAACATTTGGCTTTTACAGCGATCGCGTAGGACAAGTCTGCAGTAGTGAGTGCTGGAACCGTTGACTTTGACACCTAAATGATCTTTCTACTCACCCAGAAAAATACACATTACATGAAATCCTTGATCACACGCCATCTGCTGCTTATTTCTTGAACGGAATAGTGCGCATGGTTGACATGCGCTCAGCAACAAGCCCTCTACTGTTTGGTTTTCTAACAACAAGCGAAAATTGACTTAAAACTCTTTTGTTGAACTGGGAACCTTTCGATAGTAACATCACTTTCAACTCCAATGTTTAATTTTTCAATTCCAACAAGTTCCTTTGTAGCATATTTGTTTGACACCTAAATTACATATAAATATTACAAAATACAGCATAAAACGCATAATGCGTTAGAACCACTGGAAGTACAGGTACTAGGTGTTGGTGCTTGTGGAGTTTCCGGGTGTATGGTACATAGGCATTGTGGTAGAGATAGTTTATGATAATTGTCGTCCTCGGTAGTATAGTGGTCAGTATCCCCGCCTGTCACGCGGGAGACCGGGGTTCAATTCCCCGCCGGGGAGAAGCACGGTGGTTCAATCAATCGGTTTTGTTGAAAATGAAATCCTTGATCACACGCCATCTGCTGCTTATTTCTTGAACGGAATAGTGCGCATGGTTGACATGCGCTCAGCAACAAGCCCTCTACTGTTTGGTTTTCTAACAACAAGCGAAAATGGACTTAAAACTCTTTTGTTGAACTGGGAACCTTTCGATAGTAACATCACTTTCAACTCCAATGTTTAATTTTTCAATTCTAACAAGTTCCTTTGTAGCATATTTGTTTGACACCTAAATTACATATAAATATTACAAAATACAGCATAAAACGCATAATTCGTTAGAACCACTGGAAGTACAGGTACTAGGTGTTGGTGCTTGTGGAGTTTCCGGGTGTATGGTACATAGGCATTGTGGTAGAGATAGTTTATGATAATTGTCGTCCTCGGTAGTATAGTGGTCAGTATCCCCGCCTGTCACGCGGGAGACCGGGGTTCAATTCCCCGCCGGGGAGAAGCACGGTGGTTCAATCAATCGGTTTTGTTACAGCAGCCTTAAAATAAACAAGACAAGTAAAACATTCTGCTCTCTTTCTTAACATTTGGCTTTTACAGCGATCGCGTAGGACAAGTCTGCAGTAGTGAGTGCTGGAACCGTTGACTTTGACACCTAATTGATCTTTCTACTCACCCAGAAAAATACACATTACATGAAATCCTTGATCACACGCCATCTGCTGCTTATTTCTTGAACGGAATAGTGCGCATGGTTGACATGCGCTCAGCAACAAGCCCTCTACTGTTTGGTTTTCTAACAACAAGCGAAAATTGACTTAAAACTCTTTTGTTGAACTTGGAACCTTTCGATAGTAACATCACTTTCAACTCCAATGTTTAATTTTTCAATTCTAACAAGTTCCTTTGTAGCATATTTGTTTGACACCTAAATTACATATAAATATTACAAAATACAGCATAAAACGCATAATGCGTTAGAACCACTGGAAGTACAGGTACTAGGTGTTGGTGCTTGTGGAGTTTCCGGGTGTATGGTACATAGGCATTGTGGTAGAGATAGTTTATGATAATTGTCGTCCTCGGTAGTATAGTGGTTAGTTTTTAGGAGTGGTTTCCAAGGGGGAATAAACATGTATGACAGGGTGCATTTAAAATATGTATAAAAAAAAGGCTAAATAAATGAGAAGACTTTTTTTAACAAGGAGCTAGATTAAAACGAAATAAAAATTTACTATTCTACTGGGAAAGGGGTTTCTACGTGGAGTAGGGGGAGGTTCTCGTCTTCGGGGTTTGTTGCACCATGATGGAAGTGGGCACACACCATTTCCATTGATCCCTGGATTGCTGCTAATCGGGCCTTGAATCGAAATGCACCCCAGGTCCGACCGTCGATACCAAGTATCGAGCGGATATCCTCGTTCCTGGGGTTCCATGATCCAAGAGACCCGACAACCAGGGGAAGAATCCTACCAAGCGAAGAATATTTTTCAATCTTTCGCTGGTAGGCATTCTCCATGCTCCCTGGTTGGTCGTAGCAGACCACGACGTCGACCATCACCCGGGAACCAGATAAGAGAAATTCGACATCTGGTCTTAAACGTTGCCCGGGGATGGCTTTGTTGACAGTAACGTCGTGGCCTTGCTTGACTAGCAGCGTTTCCAGGAGATCTTGGACGGTGTTGTGCCTCTTGGTGGCTAACTGGAGACCTTCTTCACAGTGGTTTAAAACGTGATACCCAGTCTCATTTTCCTTCCCACATCGTCGGCAACTCGTATCCTGCTCCTGAGAGCAAAACCACGAGTGCCCACGAAGAGGAAGGATGTCGAGCCGGGCTCTGTGAAGGTATCTCCAGTCGCGAAAGGAGAGGGGCGTACGGCAGGATACCAGGCGAGCCATGTCTTTTGATGTACCTTCCAGGGAGAGGCAATTGGCAACAACTCCCTGGTGGCTCTTGTCGGTGAGAAGGTTCCTGGTATAGCGCTGCCGTGCTACTTTCCGAAGTCCGCGGACTGCCTTAACTGGGCTTACGGAGACGTCATCGGCGACAATTCGTAGGTTTTCGTCGCCGGATACATCAATCCGCACTCCCAGTCGTTTGGCAGCTTGACGGGCAAGAGTCCAAAGGTTAGACCCTGCCTCCGCGTACCTCAGTCTGTAGAGCCCCCCATCCACGGATCCTGAAAGATATTCCCCAACTGGTAACACTCCTGGATGCTCGGTTCTGAACCCTCGCCGAATGGTGTCGTGGAGCTGCTCTCTGCAAATATTCCTCACTGTAGGATCTCTACAAGTGAGGAGCTGAGCAGCTCTGGCGATGGTCCAGATGTCAGCATCATCAGTGAGGCGGCATGTTCCTAGGCCCCCAACCCGCCGATCCGCATAGAAAAAGGGGACCGTTGCGTGGTTGGGTAAGTTGCAAATGAGGCCTAGGAACTTCCTGCACTCAGTGTCCAGTTGGGTAAGGGAATCTTTCAGGACCCGACCCGAAGCGAGGTGATGGGAAAGGGAGGGAAGAAGGTGACTACGGAAAATTTCAAGTTTTTGCCATGGTGCAAGGTTAGAGGCGGCAATCTTGTCTAGGTTAGGGATGAGGTCGGTTGGTGGTCGGACCCGCAATTTTCCGCCGATCGGTGTACCAAGATACGTTTCTTGGTCATCTGGACCCAAGCACCGAATTAATTGTTCACCAATTCGGCACTGGGTCTCCGACGGCTTGCCTTTGTCAAAGACCAGACAAGCACACTTCCCGGCATTAAATTGCAGTCCCAGGGTGTTTGCGGTGAGGGATAAAACGTTTAAAATATATTGGAGCTCGGAAGGAGAATTTGTAACCACGGCTATGTCGTCAGCATATGCCGTGGTTTTCACGAGCGAGCCAAATAATAAAAATCCGGGGTTAATATTGGACTTTCCGGCCCTGACGAGGGGCTCGGAAGCCAGGTTAAAAATAGGGGAACTAAGAGCGTCACCCTGGCGAACACCTGCTGTCGGGAAAATGCGGATGGATTCTTTCCCAACGGCAAAATCCATCCGATTTCCCGAATATATGTCCACCAGGATGCGCCGGAGGTCTTCTGGTATTGGAAGTGATGTGAACAGCTCATTCAGAACGGCGTGAGGCACAGAACCAAACGCATTGCACATGTCCAGCCATGCTATACACATGTGCCTTCGTTTGGTCTTTGTCTCCTCAACAACCGTCTGTAAGAGCTGTGTATGTTCCTGTATACCATGGACCCCCGGGAGGAAACCTTTTGCTCGGGAGATAACCAGCCAAGGTCTGAAGCGACCTCTGTTATCCTCTGGCTGATCACTCCCGAGAACAGTTTGTAAATGGTAGGAAGAAGGGATATTGGTCTAAAGTTGGAATAGTCACTAGTGTCCCCTTTCTTGAAAATGGGGACAGTTTGCGATGTCTTCCAACAGTTAGGAATCCCTAGCTTCCAAACCATTTTACAAACTGTTTCCAGCAGAATGCAGTTGGGGTCGATGGCTCTAAGATGACGGTATTCTAGGCCATCAACCCATGGTGATGTGTTTATAGCCCGGCGAAGCTTAGCTTCAAGCTCTTGTTGGGTTGGCGCACGATTAAGGAAGTTCATCTGGTCCTCTGATGGTTGGGACCAGTCGCAGGTGTCGTAGAGTTCCCTCGCACTTTGGCACTGCTGCGGAGATGGTCTCAATCGGTTGTAGGTCCTCTTGAGATATTCCTCCGCAGCTTGTACAGTACCATCGTAGGAGGGTGAACGGTCTTCGAGCACCTCTCGAACGGCTCTTCTTCGGTATATGTTGAAGAGCCGCTGAATCTTCCTTGCCTCGTACGCCTTTTTCTTGATCTGTCGCCGGGCCCTCTGCATCTGCCGGTTTTGGTTTCTTTTTCTTTGGTCAGGGTTTCCTCGGGGTTGTTCAGGGCTAGTGTCTTGTAAAATTTGTGCTTTAGGGAGCCAGTCAGCTATGCAACGTTCGAGGACGTCGTTTAAGTCATTCAATGTCTCACAGCTCAGAAGGCAGGAGCCCAGAGACTAACAAAATCGTCTTCTCTTTGGCTCTGCTCTTCTGAGCTGTTGCGACGACGTCCTCGATTGCTTTGCTGACTGGGGGCAAAGGATAAAATCTCGGGGGTAGGTGAGGGGTCAAAAATTTCTTCTGATAAAATTTGGGGGTTAATAATTTCATGGGGAGGGAGTTCGTAAAGCCAACTAAAATTTTGTGTATTAAAAGAGTTGGCGAACTCCCTTCCAATATCTAAAATAGGGCTAGGGGTAAAATTTGCTGGAGATAGGACATTACCAGGGGATTTCTCGATCGCTGGGATTTCCACAACGGACAGCTCAGCATGCTCGTCTTCTGTTGCAGTAACCTCCTCTAGAGAGATCACTGCATCAGAAGAGTCACGGTTGGAGCTGTCCATACTGGATATCCCAGCAAATCGGATGGAGGGTGATGGGTTGGGATTGGAATGTAGTCTTTGGTAATGTCCTTTAAGGGTAGGGCCATCTCCAGCAAATCCACACACTCCGCATTCCCAATATTTAACTAGTCGGAGTGTGTGGGCTGTCTCTAGGTGTCTATGGATACTACCCATGGCTCTGGTGTTAGTTGCCAAGGTAGTCCACTCACACCTAGGACACTTCGTTGGTTTCCCAGGGTATTTTAAAATAATTTTGTCAACTTCTATTCTGGAAGGGGAAAACGTGGGGAGAGAGGAGTGAGCGGGGTTAGGAGACCCCTGCGAACCATCCATTGCAGATGCAATGGTTAGTTCGAGGGATTGGCGGAGAATACTGGAGGAAAGGGACTCAGTACAAGGTCTAGCATGTCTGCCGGCTGAAATAAATGAACTGACTTCCTTTTTACAACCAATGCAGTCAGTATCCCCGCCTGTCACGCGGGAGACCGGGGTTCAATTCCCCGCCGGGGAGAAGCACGGTGGTTCAATCAATCGGTTTTGTTACAGCAGCCTTAAAATAAACAAGACAAGTAAAACATTCTGCTCTCTTTCTTAACATTTGGCTTTTACAGCGATCGCGTAGGACAAGTCTGCAGTAGTGAGTGCTGGAACCGTTGACTTTGACACCTAAATGATCTTTCTACTCACCCAGAAAAATACACATTACATGAAATCCTTGATCACACGCCATCTGCTGCTTATTTTTTGAACGGAATAGTGCGCATGGTTGACATGCGCTCAGCAACAAGCCCTCTACTGTTTGGTTTTCTAACAACAAGCGAAAATTGACTTAAAACTCTTTTGTTGAACTGGGAACCTTTCGATAGTAACATCACTTTCAACTCCAATGTTTAATTTTTCAATTCTAACAAGTTCCTTTGTAGCATATTTGTTTGACACCTAAATTACATATAAATATTACAAAATACAGCATAAAACGCATAATGCGTTAGAACCACTGGAAGTACAGGTACTAGGTGTTGGTGCTTGTGGAGTTTCCGGGTGTATGGTACATAGGCATTGTGGTAGAGATAGTTTATGATAATTGTCGTCCTCGGTAGTATAGTGGTCAGTATCCCCGCCTGTCACGCGGGAGACCGGGGTTCAATTCCCCGCCGGGGAGAAGCACGGTGGTTCAATCAATCGGTTTTGTTACAGCAGCCTAAAAATAAACAAGACAAGTAAAACATTCTGCTCTCTTTCTTAACATTTGGCTTTTACAGCGATCGCGTAGGACAAGTCTGCAGTAGTGAGTGCTGGAACCGTTGACTTTGACACCTAAATGATCTTTCTACTCACCCAGAAAAATACACATTACATGAAATCCTTGATCACACGCCATCTGCTGCTTATTTCTTGAACGGAATAGTGCGCATGGTTGACATGCGCTCAGCAACAAGCCCTCTACTGTTTGGTTTTCTAACAACAAGCGAAAATTGACTTAAAACTCTTTTGTTGAACTGGGAACCTTTCGATAGTAACATCACTTTCAACTCCAATGTTTAATTTTTCAATTCTAACAAGTTCCTTTGTAGTATATTTGTTTGACACCTAAATTACATATAAATATTACAAAATACAGCATAAAACGCATAATGCGTTAGAACCACTGGAAGTACAGGTACTAGGTGTTGGTGCTTGTGGAGTTTCCGGGTGTATGGTACATAGGCATTGTGGTAGAGATAGTTTATGATAATTGTCGTCCTCGGTAGTATAGTGGTCAGTATCCCCGTTTCACGCGGGAAACCGGGGTTCAATTTCCCGCCGGAGAGAAGCACGGTGGTTCAATCAATCGGTTTTGTTACAGCAGCCTTAAAATAAACAAGACAAGTAAAACATTCTGCTCTCTTTCTTAACATTTGGCTTTTACAGCGATCGCGTAGGACAAGTCTGCAGTAGTGAGTGCTGGAACCGTTGACTTTGACACCTAAATGATCTTTCTACTCACCCAGAAAAATACACCATACATGAAATCCTTGATCACACGCCATCTGCTGCTTATTTCTTGAACGGAATAGTGCGCATGGTTGACATGCGCTCAGCAACAAGCCCTCTACTGTTTGGTTTTCTAACAACAAGCGAAAATTGACTTAAAACTCTTTTGTTGAACTGGGAACCTTTCGATAGTAACATCACTTTCAACTCCAATGTTTAATTTTTCAATTCTAACAAGTTCCTTTGTAGCATATTTGTTTGACACCTAAATTACATATAAATATTACAAAATACAGCATAAAACGCATAATGCGTTAGAACCACTGGAAGTACAGGTACTAGATGTTGGTGCTTGTGGAGTTTCCGGGTGTATGGTACATAGGCATTGTGGTAGAGATAGTTTATGATAATTGTCGTCCTCGGTAGTATAGTGGTCAGTATCCCCGCCTGTCACGCGGGAGACCGGGGTTCAATTCCCCGCCGGGGAGAAGCACGGTGGTTCAATCAATCGGTTTTGTTACAGCAGCCTTAAAATAAACAAGACAAGTAAAACATTCTGCTCTCTTTCTTAACATTTGGCTTTTACAGCGATCGCGTAGGACAAGTCTGCAGTAGTGAGTGCTGGAACCGTTGACTTTGACACCTAAATGATCTTTCTACTCACCCAGAAAAATACACCATACATGAAATCCTTGATCACACGCCATCTGCTGCTTATTTCTTGAACGGAATAGTGCGCATGGTTGACATGCGCTCAGCAACAAGCCCTCTACTGTTTGGTTTTCTAACAACAAGCGAAAATTGACTTAAAACTCTTTTGTTGAACTGGGAACCTTTCGATAGTAACATCACTTTCAACTCCAATGTTTAATTTTTCAATTCTAACAAGTTCCTTTGTAGCATATTTGTTTGACACCTAAATTACATATAAATATTACAAAATACAGCATAAAACGCATAATGCGTTAGAACCACTGGAAGTACAGGTACTAGGTGTTGGTGCTTGTGGAGTTTCCGGGTGTATGGTACATAGGCATTGTGGTAGAGGTAGTTTATGATAATTGTCGTCCTCGGTAGTATAGTGGTCAGTATCCCCGCCTGTCACGCGGTATATTGGGGTTCAATTCCCCGCCGGGGAGAAGCACGGTGGTTCAATCAATCGGTTTTGTTACAGCAGCCTTAAAATAAACAAGACAAGTAAAACATTCTGCTCTCTTTCTTAACATTTGGCTTTTACAGCGATCGCGTAGGACAAGTCTGCAGTAGTGAGTGCTGGAACCGTTGACTTTGACACCTAAATGATCTTTCTACTCACCCAGAAAAATACACATTACATGAAATCCTTGATCACACGCCATCTGCTGCTTATTTCTTGAACGGAATAGTGCGCATGGTTGACATGCGCTCAGCAACAAGCCCTCTACTGTTTGGTTTTCTAACAACAAGCGAAAATTGACTTAAAACTCTTTTGTTGAACTGGGAACCTTTCGATAGTAACATCACTTTCAACTCCAATGTTTATTTTTCAATTCTAACAAGTTCCTTTGTAGCATATTTGTTTGACACCTAAATTACATATAAATATTACAAAATACAGCATAAAACGCATAATGCGTTAGAACCACTGGAAGTACAGGTACTAGGTGTTGGTGCTTGTGGAATTTCCGGGTGTATGGTACATAGGCATTGTGGTAGAGATAGTTTATGATAATTGTCGTCCTCGGTAGTATAGTGGTCAGTATCCCCGCCTGTCACGCGGGAGACCGGGGTTCAATTCCCCGCCGGGGAGAAGCACGGTGGTTCAATCAATCGGTTTTGTTACAGCAGCCTTAAAATAAACAAGACAAGTAAAACATTCTGCTCTCTTTCTTAACATTTGGCTTTTACAGCGATCGCGTAGGACAAGTCTGCAGTAGTGAGTGCTGGAACCGTTGACTTTGACACCTAAATGATCTTTCTACTCACCCAGAAAAATACACATTACATGAAATCCTTGATCACACGCCATCTGCTGCTTATTTCTTGAACGGAATAGTGCGCATGGTTGACATGCGCTCAGCAACAAGCCCTCTACTGTTTGGTTTTCTAACAACAAGCGAAAATTGACTTAAAACTCTTTTGTTGAACTGGGAACCTTTCGATAGTAACATCACTTTCAACTCCAATGTTTAATTTTTCAATTCTAACAAGTTCCTTTGTAGCATATTTGTTTGACACCTAAATTACATATAAATATTACAAAATACAGCATAAAACGCATAATGCGTTAGAACCACTGGAAGTACAGGTACTAGATGTTGGTGCTTGTGGAGTTTCCGGGTGTATGGTACATAGGCATTGTGGTAGAGATAGTTTATGATAATTGTCGTCCTCGGTAGTATAGTGGTCAGTATCCCCGCCTGTCACGCGGGAGACCGGGGTTCAATTCCCCGCCGGTGAGAAGCACGGTGGTTCAATCAATCGGTTTTGTTACAGCAGCCTAAAATAAACAAGACAAGTAAAACATTCTGCTCTCTTTCTTAACATTTGGCTTTTACAGCGATCGCGTAGGACAAGTCTGCAGTAGTGAGTGCTGGAACCGTTGACTTTGACACCTAAATGATCTTTCTACTCACCCAGAAAAATACACATTACATGAAATCCTTGATCACACGCCATCTGCTGCTTATTTCTTGAACGGAATAGTGCGCATGGTTGACATGCGCTCAGCAACAAGCCCTCTACTGTTTGGTTTTCTAACAACAAGCGAAAATTGACTTAAAACTCTTTTGTTGAACTGGGAACCTTTCGATAGTAACATCACTTTCAACTCCAATGTTTAATTTTTCAATTCTAACAAGTTCCTTTGTAGCATATTTGTTTGACACCTAAATTACATATAAATATTACAAAATACAGCATAAAACGCATAATGCGTTAGAACCACTGGAAGTACAGGTACTAGGTGTTGGTGCTTGTGGAGTTTCCGGGTGTATGGTACATAGGCATTGTGGTAGAGATAGTTTATGATAATTGTCGTCCTCGGTAGTATAGTGGTCAGTATCCCCGCCTGTCACGCGGGAGACCGGGGTTCAATTCCCCGCCGGGGAGAAGCACGGTGGTTCAATCAATCGGTTTTGTTACAGCAGCCTTAAAATAAACAAGACAAGTAAAACATTCTGCTCTCTTTCTTAACATTTGGCTTTTACAGCGATCGCGTAGGACAAGTCTGCAGTAGTGAGTGCTGGAACCGTTGACTTTGACACCTAAATGATCTTTCTACTCACCCAGAAAAATACACATTACATGAAATCCTTGATCACACGCCATCTGCTGCTTATTTCTTGAACGGAATAGTGCGCATGGTTGACATGCGCTCAGCAACAAGCCCTCTACTGTTTGGTTTTCTAACAACAAGCGAAAATTGACTTAAAACTCTTTTGTTGAACTGGGAACCTTTCGATAGTAACATCACTTTCAACTCCAATGTTTAATTTTTCAATTCTAACAAGTTCCTTTGTAGCATATTTGTTTGACACCTAAATTACATATAAATATTACAAAATACAGCATAAAACGCATAATGCGTTAGAACCACTGGAAGTACAGGTACTAGATGTTGGTGCTTGTGGAGTTTCCGGGTGTATGGTACATAGGCATTGTGGTAGAGATAGTTTATGATAATTGTCGTCCTCGGTAGTATAGTGGTCAGTATCCCCGCCTGTCACGCGGGAGACCGGGGTTCAATTCCCCGCCGGTGAGAAGCACGGTGGTTCAATCAATCGGTTTTGTTACAGCAGCCTTAAAATAAACAAGACAAGTAAAACATTCTGCTCTCTTTCTTAACATTTGGCTTTTACAGCGATCGCGTAGGACAAGTCTGCAGTAGTGAGTGCTGGAACCGTTGACTTTGACACCTAAATGATCTTTCTACTCACCCAGAAAAATACACATTACATGAAATCCTTGATCACACGCCATCTGCTGCTTATTTCTTGAACGGAATAGTGCGCATGGTTGACATGCGCTCAGCAACAAGCCCTCTACTGTTTGGTTTTCTAACAACAAGCGAAAATTGACTTAAAACTCTTTTGTTGAACTGGGAACCTTTCGATAGTAACATCACTTTCAACTCCAATGTTTAATTTTTCAATTCTAACAAGTTCCTTTGTAGCATATTTGTTTGACACCTAAATTACATATAAATATTACAAAATACAGCATAAAACGCATAATGCGTTAGAACCACTGGAAGTACAGGTACTAGGTGTTGGTGCTTGTGGAGTTTCCGGGTGTATGGTACATAGGCATTGTGGTAGAGATAGTTTATGATAATTGTCGTCCTCGGTAGTATAGTGGTCAGTATCCCCGCCTGTCACGCGGGAGACCGGGGTTCAATTCCCCGCCGGGGAGAAGCACGGTGGTTCAATCAATCGGTTTTGTTACAGCAGCCTTAAAATAAACAAGACAAGTAAAACATTCTGCTCTCTTTCTTAACATTTGGCTTTTACAGCGATCGCGTAGGACAAGTCTGCAGTAGTGAGTGCTGGAACCGTTGACTTTGACACCTAAATGATCTTTCTACTCACCCAGAAAAATACACATTACATGAAATCCTTGATCACACGCCATCTGCTGCTTATTTCTTGAACGGAATAGTGCGCATGGTTGACATGCGCTCAGCAACAAGCCCTCTACTGTTTGGTTTTCTAACAACAAGCGAAAATTGACTTAAAACTCTTTTGTTGAACTGGGAACCTTTCGATAGTAACATCACTTTCAACTCCAATGTTTAATTTTTCAATTCTAACAAGTTCCTTTGTAGCATATTTGTTTGACACCTAAATTACATATAAATATTACAAAATACAGCATAAAACGCATAATGCGTTAGAACCACTGGAAGTACAGGTACTAGATGTTGGTGCTTGTGGAGTTTCCGGGTGTATGGTACATAGGCATTGTGGTAGAGATAGTTTATGATAATTGTCGTCCTCGGTAGTATAGTGGTCAGTATCCCCGCCTGTCACGTGGGAGATCGGGGTTCAATTCCCCGCCGGTGAGAAGCACGGTGGTTCAATCAATCGGTTTTGTTACAGCAGCCTTAAAATAAACAAGACAAGTAAAACATTCTGCTCTCTTTCTTAACATTTGGCTTTTACAGCGATCGCGTAGGACAAGTCTGCAGTAGTGAGTGCTGGAACCGTTGACTTTGACACCTAAATGATCTTTCTACTCACCCAGAAAAATACACATTACATGAAATCCTTGATCACACGCCATCTGCTGCTTATTTCTTGAACGGAATAGTGCGCATGGTTGACATGCGCTCAGCAACAAGCCCTCTACTGTTTGGTTTTCTAACAACAAGCGAAAATTGACTTAAAACTCTTTTGTTGAACTGGGAACCTTTCGATAGTAACATCACTTTCAACTCCAATGTTTAATTTTTCAATTCTAACAAGTTCCTTTGTAGCATATTTGTTTGACACCTAAATTACATATAAATATTACAAAATACAGCATAAAACGCATAATGCGTTAGAACCACTGGAAGTACAGGTACTAGGTGTTGGTGCTTGTGGAGTTTCCGGGTGTATGGTACATAGGCATTGTGGTAGAGGTAGTTTATGAGAATTGTCGTCCTCGGTAGTATAGTGGTCAGTATCCCCGCCTGTCACGCGGGAGACCGGGGTTCAATTCCCCGCCGGGGAGAAGCACGATGGTTCAATCAATCGGTTTTGTTACAGCAGCCTTAAAATAAACAAGACAAGTAAAACATTCTGCTCTCTTTCTTAACATTTGGCTTTTACAGCGATCGCGTAGGACAAGTCTGCAGTAGTGAGTGCTGGAACCGTTGACTTTGACACCTAAATGATCTTTCTACTCACCCAGAAAAATACACATTACATGAAATCCTTGATCACACGCCATCTGCTGCTTATTTCTTGAACGGAAAAGTGTGCATGGTTGACATGCGCTCAGCAACAAGCCCTCTACTGTTTGGTTTTCTAACAACAAGGGAAAATTGACTTAAAACTCTTTTGTTGAACTGGGAACCTTTCGATAGTAACATCACTTTCAACTCCAATGTTTAATTTTTCAATTCTAACAAGTTCCTTTGTAGCATATTTGTTTGACACCTAAATTACATATAAATATTACAAAATACAGCATAAAACGCATAATGCGTTAGAACCACTGGAAGTACAGGTACTAGATGTTGGTGCTTGTGGAGTTTCCGGGTGTATGGTACATAGGCATTGTGGTAGAGATAGTTTATGATAATTGTCGTCCTCGGTAGTATAGTGGTCAGTATCCCCGCCTGTCACGCGGGAGACCGGGGTTCAATTCCCCGCCGGTGAGAAGCACGGTGGTTCAATCAATCGGTTTTGTTACAGCAGCCTTAAAATAAACAAGACAAGTAAAACATTCTGCTCTCTTTCTTAACATTTGGCTTTTACAGCGATCGCGTAGGACAAGTCTGCAGTAGTGAGTGCTGGAACCGTGACTTTGACACCTAAATGATCTTTCTACTCACCCAGAAAAATACACATTACATGAAATCCTTGATCACACGCCATCTGCTGCTTATTTCTTGAACGGAATAGTGCGCATGGTTGACATGCGCTCAGCAACAAGCCCTCTACTGTTTGGTTTTCTAACAACAAGCGAAAATTGACTTAAAACTCTTTTGTTGAACTGGGAACCTTTCGATAGTAACATCACTTTCAACTCCAATGTTTAATTTTTCAATTCTAACAAGTTCCTTTGTAGCATATTTGTTTGACACCTAAATTACATATAAATATTACAAAATACAGCATAAAACGCATAATGCGTTAGAACCACTGGAAGTACAGGTACTAGGTGTTGGTGCTTGTGGAGTTTCCGGGTGTATGGTACATAGGCATTGTGTTAGAGATAGTTTATGATAATTGTCGTCCTCGGTAGTATAGTGGTCAGTATCCCCGCCTGTCACGCGGGAGACCGGGGTTCAATTCCCCGCCGGGGAGAAGCACGGTGGTTCAATCAATCGGTTTTGTTACAGCAGCCTTAAAATAAACAAGACAAGTAAAACATTCTGCTCTCTTTCTTAACATTTGGCTTTTACAGCGATCGCGTAGGACAAGTCTGCAGTAGTGAGTGCTGGAACCGTTGACTTTGACACCTAAATGATCTTTCTACTCACCCAGAAAAATACACATTACATGAAATCCTTGATCACACGCCATCTGCTGCTTATTTCTTGAACGGAATAGTGCGCATGGTTGACATGCGCTCAGCAACAAGCCCTCTACTGTTTGGTTTTCTAACAACAAGCGAAAATTGACTTAAAACTCTTTTGTTGAACTGGGAACCTTTCGATAGTAACATCACTTTCAACTCCAATGTTTAATTTTTCAATTCTAACAAGTTCCTTTGTAGCATATTTGTTTGACACCTAAATTACATATAAATATTACAAAATACAGCATAAAACGCATAATGCGTTAGAACCACTGGAAGTACAGGTACTAGATGTTGGTGCTTGTGGAGTTTCCGGGTGTATGGTACATAGGCATTGTGGTAGAGATAGTTTATGATAATTGTCGTCTTCGGTAGTATAGTGGTCAGTATCCCCGCCTGTCACGCGGGAGACCGGGGTTCAATTCCCCGCCGGTGAGAAGCACGGTGGTTCAATCAATCGGTTTTGTTACAGCAGCCTTAAAATAAACAAGACAAGTAAAACATTCTGCTCTCTTTCTTAACATTTGGCTTTTACAGCGATCGCGTAGGACAAGTCTGCAGTAGTGAGTGCTGGAATCGTTGACTTTGACACCTAAATGATCTTTCTACTCACCCAGAAAAATACACATTACATGAAATCCTTGATCACACGCCATCTGCTGCTTATTTCTTGAACGGAATAGTGCGCATGGTTGACATGCGCTCAGCAACAAGCCCTCTACTGTTTGGTTTTCTAACAACAAGCGAAAATTGACTTAAAACTCTTTTGTTGAACTGGGAACCTTTCGATAGTAACATCACTTTCAACTCCAATGTTTAATTTTTCAATTCTAACAAGTTCCTTTGTAGCATATTTGTTTGACACCTAAATTACATATAAATATTACAAAATACAGCATAAAACGCATAATGCGTTAGAACCACTGGAAGTACAGGTACTAGGTGTTGGTGCTTGTGGAGTTTCCGGTTGTATGGTACATAGGCATTGTGGTAGAGATAGTTTATGATAATTGTCGTCCTCGGTAGTATAGTGGTCAGTATCCCCGCCTGTCACGCGGGAGACCGGCGTTCAATTCCCCGCCGGGGAGAAGCACGGTGGTTCAATCAATCGGTTTTGTTACAGCAGCCTTAAAATAAACAAGACAAGTAAAACATTCTGCTCTCTTTCTTAACATTTGGCTTTTACAGCGATCGCGTAGGACAAGTCTGCAGTAGTGAGTGCTGGAACCGTTGACTTTGACACCTAAATGATCTTTCTACTCACCCAGAAAAATACACATTACATGAAATCCTTGATCACACGCCATCTGCTGCTTATTTCTTGAACGGAATAGTGCGCATGGTTGACATGCGCTCAGCAACAAGCCCTCTACTGTTTGGTTTTCTAACAACAAGCGAAAATTGACTTAAAACTCTTTTGTTGAACTGGGAACCTTTCGATAGTAACATCACTTTCAACTCCAATGTTTAATTTTTCAATTCTAACAAGTTCCTTTGTAGCATATTTGTTTGACACCTAAATTACATATAAATATTACAAAATACAGCATAAAACGCATAATGCGTTAGAACCACTGGAAGTACAGGTA